>JAKGSA010000704.1:500946-539041 GCA_033558755.1 Philaethria dido
ATACTCAAAAACCATCCTAAATTTTCTCATCCATTTTGCTGTCAATATAATTTTTATAAAAGCAGTATTAAAAAATCTAATTTTTCATCGTTTGTTATCCGCTGGATTTCTGTTTCGCTAAGATATCAGGATTATTTCATTTTTTAATTCTGCTTTTGTCCCGTATAATCCCGTAATCTCTGAGTAAAAAGTTATCCACACAATAAAATACAGTAAACAAGTGGTTTAAAAAGGAATCATAATAAAAATATGTAGAGAAATATTAAGCTGGAAGGATTAACTCAAAAGCTGCGAGATTAAAGCTAAAGCTCGTGATTAACAATAAATAATTAGCCGCTTGTTAATGAACCAGGTCGACTGGAAATGTCAGTTAGTATAATAGGAAGTAAAAGAGAACCAAGTGTCAAAACACTCTGTTTTCGTTTCATTGTCTCACTGGACTAAGAAAATGAAAATAATATGAAGAAAGAAAAATAATTTTCCTAAGTGGGTATCGAATCCGCGACCACCGTTTTGACCGTCAAACTGCGCCACAATGGACCATTGCAAATGTTTTTTTTGTTTAAGTATACTCTATCTATTTTTGTAAGCCTTTATACGTTTGTGATTCCCAGAAACGTTTTATAAACGGAATTTCTCCATAGCCACAGATACATTTCATATAACGATAATGTTAAACATATTAAAAGAATAGCATCATTTTTTTTTGACCATTGTGAACATTCGTGATGTAGTGGGGCAGCGTTTGATTGGAAAGCGATTGGGTGTGGATTTAATTTCCACTCAGGAGTATGATCATATTTAAATAATTTTAATTTCTCTGCCCAGGAAAGAGAATACGAAGGCATTGAGTTTCACCACTTAACATACATTGCTTAGAATTCGGACGGAATAAAGCATGAAGCTACTTATTTGTGTAAAACCAAAAAAAATATAAAACACGTACAAAAATAAACCAAGAAAAGATTCTAAATCACGTCATAAAAAAATACTCAAATAAAAATACTCATATCATGTTCAGAGATCCACGCAACAATAACCCAAACCATTGTAGCATATAAAGTGAGGACATATACCTATATGTATGAACGAACCGAATTCACGCGTATATCATGTATGAACCCCGAGGGACAGGTGAGATGAAATGGAAAAGTTTTATTTAAATGGGGCGATTATATTCTTTATACTGTATCCCGTATATGGCAGGATAGATAAAGGGAACCTAGTGTTATGACACTCCGTTCTCTTAAGACTTACCCTACCTTCCGCTGAACGCATTGCGTGCTATGTGGCAGAACTCAAAACCGCGCTTTGCCCTGTTACCAAAGCGAGGACATAAAAACATTAAATATTACTACTTTTTATTATATTATATTAAATAAAAAGCCAATAGCGTTTATAAGCAGACGCTGTCCCACTGCGCCACGATTGATTTTATTAAGTAATTTAAATATATAGCTTGAGGCTTGTCTAATTGGTATTAATACGTGGGGATTCTATATAAATTATTTTCCCTGCTCCGCTATGACAAAATGCGACGTTAAATTCCGCAACTCAACACGGTATATGCCTTGATACTAGATTCTCCCAGCCTACCCTACTAATTTAATCAGAATAAGGAAACAGACATCAAATAAAATGTACTAAAAAAAAATATTATTTATTACGAATAACTCAAAAACTACTAGTCCGATCTTAACTATTTTCAAATGGAACTACATCATAACAACTAGCTATCATATAAAAAATGAATCAACAAAATCGGTTCACCCAGTAAAAAGTTATGCAAGTAACAAAAATAAAAAAAAAAACTTACAAATTGAGAACCTCGTCTTTTTGTAAAGTCAGTTAAAAATTAAGCTAATTCTCGCCTCTATCACGTACGGAACCCGAGTGACAGGTGGGATGAAACGAAAAACATTTCTATTTACGTGGACAGGTAGGTTGTTGACCTTTGACCTTACTTTTAACCCTTTTTGCTGTAATACCTAGAGATAGGTGATCTTTGATGCGAACTTTACATCATGTCGTAAATAATTTACGGTAGAAGTGAAATAATTAATGGAAAATGAGAAATGCGACAAATATATTTTAATAGTTTAATTGTGAACTCTTATAAGTGGGCGTTGACGCTGCGCTGCAGTTTCCAACTTTAGCAGTTGTCAACGTATCTTCTGTTACCGTATAATAAGCCATATTTGTTCCTAGTAAACTTTATTTTATTTTGTTTTATTTTAGTTTAATTACAATGTTTTTTAGTACAATAATTAAGAACAACTAAATATGTTAAGTAAGAAATTCCCATGAAAATCGCAAGTTCATAGGATTCTCTCAAAACCAACAAATATTGCATCAGCCTGAGAACGAGCGTGGGACGCTGAGTCAGCTTAGCGTGCCGCAGTTGAAACAAACAAAAGTATCAAATTCGAGCCCCACGTGGCCTGCGCGGTGCAGCGGACGACGGCATCGCCTTCGAGACTTCACTTCACTTCTTGTTCAACCATCGAACTCGATAGTCATTTCATTTAGTTTGTAAAATTAATTTGTAATTAACTTTTAAGTAATAAAGTCCTTGTAAGAGTTTTGGTTTTTTTTGGGACTTGTCTGCGGCACTGACATAATTAATATATAAATAAATGAATGAATTTAGTATAATAATATAACAAAATTTTGTATAATCATTTGACAAAAACAGAAACTGACTAAAATATAGTTAAAAGTAGTGTTATTACGAATAGCTCAAAAACTCCTCGTCAGATCAAATAAAAATTAAATAAAAAGTTATCTACATCAGAAGTACTAGCAGCCATATAAAAAAAATATGGTCAAAATTAGTTAATCCAGTAAAGTTATGCGTAACATGCATAATAAATAGGGTCGAAATGATAAGCTCCTTTTTCTGAAGTCAGTTAAAAGAATCTTATAATAGTTCATGAGGATGAGCAGATTGTTGGTTACTCTTCCACGCATAAAATAGTGAACGTAGGTACCTAAATGACATGTTACAGCAGTATAGCTAATACTTCAAAATAACAAAATCTACAACACGTGGACGAAACCGCGAGCAAAAACTAGTAAATGAAAGTGAATGTATAAAGAAAATATTCATTCGGGGAAATGATTACATTTACATTATTTTCAATACTCTACTTTGGTGGTGTCAGTGCACGGAATATATGAACACTACACACTCTCTGATTACCCTGATATGCGGAATATAACGGGAAGCTATTTCTTTACATTTCGTTGGCTTCCTAATTAACAAAGATAAAAATACCAGCTTTCAATTTTTGTTATTATGCCTATGAAAATAATATAAGTTTACTTAAAGTTTATTGTGCAACAACAATTTGAGCTTTACGGGCTATTCATCGAAATTCGACCGTTTACTTTCAATTTAGCGTGTTAGCGTTGAATTTGCATTTTGTTTTAACAAAACAGAAATTGTATTGGCCTAAAGCTATTGTATAATTAAGTATAATGAATTCGAAGAATATAATATACAGGTGAACCCCTGTCGTGGCGCAAACGCACAAGTGTGCGATTGTAAACGCGACAGGTTGTGGGTTCGATTCCCACTCCAGGAAATGTAAAAGTTTAATATTTTCATTTCCAGGGTTTGGTAACAAAGCACAGCGCGACGTTGAGTAATATTACTAACTTGGGTTAAATTCAGTTCTTTAATTGGCGCTTCGAACGTATATTTAGATATTTACACTATGAGATACTAACTTGTCTGAGTTTAATAAAAAAGTCAATTTTGAAATAAACGAATTACTATTTGTTAAATGAAATTATTTTAACCGGATTAATTTCATATATTTTAGTATTCCAAAATACATTTTTGGAAACCCGACATTTCCAGCATTTTAGAGTAGTCTGTGGTCACAGAGAGACTATCTTTGAAAATATAGGCCATTAATCCAGTTAAAATAGTTTAATTTATTGTGTGCAAACGCCATCCAGTCACATTATCAATCACTACTAGTACCTTTTGTTTGAGTGGATTTTAAAATGTCACTTTTTCGTTTGCGTTCCTAGAGTTTTCGGAAACTTTAAGCGTTGCGGCTGCATTGGCGAAACTCAACGATGCCCTTTATTTTACCATAGTAGAAAAACAAAAATAAAATTTATGTCTCCTGAGTGGGAATCGAACCCACAACTTATCGCGTTTACAGCCACGCTATCACTGCACTACAGTGACAAGATAGATTATAAGAATATATATATAGATTTTTATATAAAAATCTATATATATTCTTATCCTAAGCGTATGATTAACACTTTTAAAAATAAATAAATATCATTTTCACACACTAAACGATCATTCTTTGACAACAGTTTCTGTTTATCACAAAAAATCAGAGCTTTGTAAAAAAACTCCCTAAAGAGATGTTAACAACCAAAGTTATAACAAGCGTATGAGAATTTCGACGTAATTCGATAAGAACGTACAGAATTGGCTAGAGCTTGGACGGTTGCCAAGAGGCGCATGTTGTAGGTTTAGATGCTGCTACGTTTCAAATTTTTAAATTTTTAGTTTGTTTCTAAATATGTTTGTTTATTTAGAAACAAATAAAAATACAAAGTGTGTGAATTTAATTTTCTCGCTTTGGTACCATGGCAAAGACCATTGTTGAGTTCCGCCACTCAGCACGCAATGCCCTCAATTCGGCGGAAAGTGGGGAAGAGAAATCTTAAAACAACGGAGTGTCTTAACTCTAGTCTCAGATTACCTCTGCCTACCTTGCTAAGTGTGGGTTACAGTGTAAAGTTAAAAAAAAATTATGTTAATAATACTCCTAAAGATATTAAAATGTATAGAAATAATCGTGAGACAGTAGTGCAGAGTCTGACTGTTGTAGGTGTGATCCCTCTTGGTGGAGCGATTACTTCACGCTGTACCCCGCATATAGCAGGGTAGGCAGAGGGAACCTGAGAACCTAGTGTTAAGACACTCCGGTCCGGACACTCCGGAGCGATTATATTTAAATTATTTTAATTTCCCCACTTTGGTAAGACAAAGCACATCGTTGAGTTCCGTCACTAAATATACAATGTTTCGATTTTATATGGAAACCGGCGAACATAGTCTTTTACCACTTGGTTCTTCCTGACTATCCCGTTACAGGAATAGGCATGAAACAAAGAAAAAGTGGAAATAATAATATTGCCTTCCTTATAAAGCTACTGATTTCACATATTTTTTTTATTTAAATATAATAAGGCTGTCAGTAACACGATGACACAGATAGGTTAAATCATCTCCAATTAAACGGACCGAACAGTTCCCTTGTGATATGACGCGTGAATTACCCGCGTTCCAATATTTGCTTTCGTAAAATTATTATTCTCATACACACACTACTATGGAAAATAAATATTGCTAAAGATTATTATTATGAAGTAAAAAAAATTGAACTGATTAGAAATAGGTTTGGAGTACATTTTACGTGGAAAGCAGTAATGATAGGTATAATAGCGAAATCACTATAATCTACTATCAAAAGATATTTGGCAATTCGTCTTTGACATGATAGTGGTCGCGAGCCAGTCGGAGGACGAACCTCCTACCACCAAACTACTGGGATACCTGCCTTTTACGGGACGCTACCCAGCGGCGGAGGGGAATTGTATTCTAACCCCGTCCCCTCACAGGGAGAAATTCACAGCTTTCTTCAAATTTCGTTAGGTAGAGATAGGACTTTGGACCACTGTCCAGGCGAGTTTTAATACCATTTTAAAGAGTCCTATTATGTCTACAAGTGAATTTGCAACCAAAGTGTAGTCTATACTTAGGAGTCCTTGGCACACTTCACTTCACTCTAAGCTTCTCTTCCTGCAATGTAAACTGAATGCCTAGATACTTCGTCCTCAACTTTTCACCCGAATTCGATACATGACGTATTGAGTGGCGGAACTGAACGCCACACTTTGTCCTACAAGAGCGAAAAAATGAAAACACCTGAAATATAATGAATTTATTTAATATATAGAATCCTAAATTAGAATTTCAATCACAAAAATTGGAACATTTGTTAAAACTTACCATCTCGACTGAATACACCATTTTAATTAATTTTTGTGGTCCTTTGAGTTTATTTCTTTTAATTTTAATTAAAACTTTATACAGCGAGCACGTGTATGGTCTTTTGTTGCACCTCTCTCGTTACTTAGTAATTATAAGAGATGCTTAGAGCCTTCAAAGTTTCAATAGTTCATAGTATATTCATGGGAAAACTTATCATGTAACTTTGTAAGGCTCGACTATAATGTACATACATATGTTATATAATAGCCGTTTCAGGTATATATAAAATGATAAATAGCTTCACGCTGTATCCCACATATAGCAGGGTAGGCAGAGGGAACCTGACAATCTAGTGTTAAAACTCACCGTTCCCCACTTTCCGCCGAACTGAGGCATTGCGTGCTGAATGGCGGTACTCAACGCCGCGCTTTGCCTTGTTACCAAACCCAAGAAATGAAAATACTAAATTTTACATTTCCTGGAGTGGGAATCGAACCCACAACCTGTCGCGTTTACAGTCGCACGCATCTTAAACATTTTTTAACATATTAGTTAATGTTAATGACATACTTAGAAATAGAAAAACTTGTTTAATATAAAAAAAAATTGAACATTACGGGCATCGTTAATTTGTCACGTTCGTTCCTATGTATGTGTTTAACACTTTAAAAATATTAAACATATTACCTACTCATTTATAGAACGATGTCTTAACGAACTTTTTAATATAAAAATAAATATAAATTACCCTCAATTAGTATTTAAAAGCTAAAACTTGACTCAAGTTGCTAATGATTTGGGTCGACGCCAAGAAAATGTTCTACATACAAAATCAGGCCATAAAGTGCTTATGGTGTTCAGATCAAATTTCCAGCTCATCTCCCTTCTCCCTAAGTACACACGTAATATGATCATTATTTGAAACCGTATCGAAAATGCCTATTCTTTGCAAGGATTACTTAGCATCAAGACACTTTGTGTCCCACTTTGTGCTTGAATTTGAAATATTGTCAACTAGCGGTGCTTAGCGCCACGTTTTGGCTACATATGGGGTTAAACCCTATCGCGTTTACAGAATTTTGTTTCGTAATAATCTATATATATCTAAATATAACGCCTGTCGTGGCGCAGAGACACAAACCTGCAACTGTAAACGCGACATGTTGTGGGTTCGATTCCTATTCCAGGAAACGGGACTTTTCATTTCCTGGGTTTGGTAACAAGGCAAAGCGTGGCGTTGAGTTCCGAAAAGTGGGGAACGGATATGTTAAAAGAGAAAGGAGAGTATTAACACTAGATTCTGTGGTTCCCTCTGCTTATCCTGGTATATGCGGGATACAGCGTGAAGCTAAAAAAAAATTAAGTAAGTAAAAAATAATTAAAAAAATATCGTACAACCATATTAATTTACTTATTGTCAACAAAAACAGTACATTTTGTACTTTGAAAAATATTAAAGTATCATAGCAATATGAAATCGAGGCGTCGCGTAATGGAAGAAAAATTCTATTAAGTAGTCCCTCCCCGAAGAAGTCTCGGGCTGTCTTTAATACAATTTTGTAAGGACCTTTACAAATATCGAATGTAACACTTTGTACGACACGATTTTTAACCGACTTTGGCAAAAGGAGGTGGTTAGCAATTCAACCGTTTTTTTTATGTGTGTTACGGCATTACTGTTTAATGGGTAAACCAATATTGATGATGTTTTGCAACGCGTCTAGTAGTAAATATATAATTAAGATTTTGATAAAGAATGAAAATCGACTTGAAATATAATGCATTCAAGTAATATTACGAATAACTCAAAAACAACACTTCAGATCTTAATTCAATTTTAAGTGGACTACATCAAAAGCACTAGCTATCATATAAAAAAACAATCATCAAAACTGTTTCATCCAATAAAAAATTAAATGATAAAATAGATAAAAATACACTCAGCACGCAATGCCTCAATTCGGCGGAAAGTGGGGAATGGAGTGTGTCTTAGCACTAGGTTCTCAGGTTCCCTCTGCCTACCTTGCTATATACGAGATACAGCGTGAAGCTATGAATGAATGAAAAAACTTTGATTGAAAATCTCCTTTATTTAAAGTTGGTTAAAAATAACATGAGTATAACTTATATTATCAATCGTATAGTAGTCGTCACATCTTAAGCAGACCTTAGACGATGTCGGAAAAGTTACAAGCGTGATTAAAAAATTTAAGAAGGCTTCGTAAGCAGTGACTGCGCTAAATTGAAAATTTCCCATCGCCAATCAAATTATAGAACCAAGCCTTCTGTTAAAGCTGAAGTGGTGAAATAAATTTTAGCTTTTTAGTTTAAGAGAACATAGTGTTATGACACTCCGTTCACCACTTTCCGCACGAATTCGGGACATTGCGTGAAATGATAATAGTTAAATAATATTTAAACTAAATTATTTGTCTTTTGGTTTTGAAGATTCTTAAAGTGGTCGACATGTTTTTCCCGCTAAATGATTTTTCACTCACTTCCACAGGTTGACTGGAAGAAACCTCTTTCAGAGATAAGTCCACCTATTATAACTCAATTTCTTATGTGTGTTTTAATGTGTTTTTGATTTAAAGTGCAATAAACAATATAGACATCAACCCCTGGGGATCGAAATCCTTTTGAACCCCTGGAGATCGGTCTAATATAGATGAAAATTAATTTTAGGGGTTGACAAGGTCTGAATAACTAATAAAAAAATCAGATTCACGATTCATTCTACATAGTAGTAATTACTCAAAGACAACCTCTCGTTCTCTTTTAACCTAACCAATATATTGAATTACTGGAAATTATTGGGAATCGAACCCACAAACAAACGCGGATATAGTCAGACGCTGTCCCCACTGAACCACGATGACCTCAAAAGATGGTGAAATAGTATTATTATTTTTACATATTTTACATATTATTATCTTTTGGTTTAGAATAAAGATTCCTAAAGTGGTCGATATTAACCCTTGGGGATTGAAAACGGTTTCAATGGGGTTTATATAGACGAAAACAAATTTTGGGGCTCGACAAGGTTTAAAATCGACCCATATTAATTAACACATATTATTATACGAAACTCAAGATATTGTATAGGTTATTTTGCTTGTATGGTACAAGCTTGTCACTTCTCATAAAAAGTTCAGTTGAGTTCAGTTTCTTTATTATGGCGCTCCGAACGTGCCAGTTGAGCACAAATCACTTCGCCAATGTTACGTTGTATGGAGAACACAAGAAGGAAGATTAATAGGTAAAAAAGAGATATTTACAATATTAGAGCTTACATGTTGCCATAAGGATGACAAATATTTTTTGTTTTTTATTATTTTTATTTAAATCTATATATAAATACGTGAGGCGCGTCAACGGGGACAGTAGTTAATTTAAATATGATCATTCCCCGAGTATAAATTGGACCAAAAACCAATCAAAAAAAGCTTCACGCTTTATGCCGCATAGTAGGTACTCAGAGAAAGCATAGTTTCAAGACACTTCGATGACACACAAGGCGTGAGTGGCGGAACTTAACTCCGCGCTTTGTCATACCAGAGTGGATATATAATTTAAATATAGACATAGTAATGAGTGCCCCGGCCTCAACCAATGAAGAACCTATATTTTTTATATTATAATATGTTTAAATAAATCTAAAGCGAAGCGCGGCGTTGAGTTCCGCCACTCAGCACGCAATGCCTCAATTTGGCGGAAAGTGGGGAACGGAGTGTCTTAACACTAGGTTATCTGGTTGCCTACCCTACTATATGCGGGATACAGCGTGAAATGTCTGTATGTATGTATAATATATAAAAATAAATCTTTTTTGAGTTTTAAAAGCTTTTGTTATAAAGGTGGTAATTCGGAAACTCGTATTTTAGTCCAAATATACTCCTGGGTCTGACAATATCAAAGACGCCCTTCCCAACTGCAAACGCTGAATTACCCGCCGGCTATCCCGCCGCAGATGTGAGGCGATCGTAAAGTACTAAGAATGTATGGTCTAAAGATAACATTGAATCCACCAAGTTTTACTGTTTTTTTACTTTTTTGCTATTTCTAATGTTTTTTGTTGAGCTTCGCAAAATGCTATGATTTGAGTTCAAGTGAAAAGAACGGAGTAACATTACTATAATATGTATGTATTATATATGTGTGTGCATGTGTTTATGTTTATGGGTGTTTTTATATACTTTTCATTGTTTATTTTAGATTTTTATCTGCTTCTCTGCTCTACCTAAAGTTACATGGAAGAGATGGCTCTCTTAGCGATAAGGTCGTCTATAGTACTATCATAAATATAATATTAACATCTTTTTATTTTCTATCATTATTATGTGCAATAAAGAGTATTTATTATTACTAATATTAAGTCGATACTTGACGTAGGTTTGAAGGTATTATAATTTTTTTACAGTTAACAAAATCCAATATTGCGATTTTTGTAACGACATTCTGTAGTCATAGTGTAGTCATTTTTTCTTCTTCACGCCTTATTCTGCTATCGTGGCCAGAGAGAACATAGGACAAAAACACTTCGTCCTCTGGTTTCCGCCGGAAATCGAGACATTGCATGCAGAAGTGAAGCACAACGCCGACTTTTATCTTATTAAAGCGGAGCCGCTATTTCATATAACTTGGACTACACTTTAGGTTTAAATTTTATTAGCACAATTTTTTTGTAGGTCTCACAAAGATATCAACCAAAATTTATATATAGAAAGGATTTGGTGGGATTATCTCTATATATTTTGTATAATGAGGAAATATGGTAACATATTAAAAGATTACAATAAGCTTGGCAAAATAATAGACATTAGGTGTTCATTTTTTGGTATATTATGATAAGGGTTTGTTCTGGAATGTTTTTAATATGGACAACGACCATAGCAAGGTTATGTGGTTTTCTTTTTAGCTTCACGCTGTATCGCGTATATAGCAGGGTAGACAGAGGGAACCTGAGAACCTAGTGTTAAGACACTCCGTTTTCTTTCAACAATTCCGTTCCCTACTTTCCGCGGGATTGAGGCATTGCGTGCTGAGTGGCGGTAATCAACTCAACTCGGCGCCGCGCCGCGCAATGAAAATACTATATATTATTTAGAGATTTCATTTTTTGGAGTGGGAATTGAACCCACAACTTGTCGCGTTTACAGTCGCACGCTTGTGCCTCTTCGCCACGACTGGTGTGGATTTTATTGTAGGTAATATATAAAAAGAAGCTTCTTCACGCTTGCTATTTCATAGCAGTTTTGACCGCTTTCTGTCCCGTTTATTTTTTTCGTTAAATTTGAAGGATTAGCATTAAGAGCACATGTATCGAGGTCACAATTAGCAAGCTGTGTTTACCTTAATATAGTTGTACAATTGTCTTTAAACTGTATTCCATGTTTTAGTTTTGAGTGTAACATTGTAACAAATGTTGGTGAACTTTTAAATAAATAAATAAATTAATTAAATAAATTTCAGACATTTGAGTGTTAAGTGGTAACTCAACGCCGCGCTTTGTCTTACTAGAGTAAATAAATGAGGATATTTTAGATATAATAATTCTTCCGAATGGAAATCGAACCCACAACCAACCGCGTTTACAGTTATGCTTCACCACGATGGTCTCATATAACTACTTCCCACAAAGTCGAGGTCGTATTGACAAATACCCAAAACATTATTTACATGCACCTAATTCTCTTAGAACCCGTCCTATGCTAACAGTCGAGTCATGGTACCACGATACTGACGTCAACCAATTATTTTTATACAAATAACCTTTTGTGAAAATAACAATAGTGATTCGATTTACAATATATTTTTGCATTTTAGCACTTTTCAAACAGATGTGGGAAATTGAGTGTCTTGACACTAAATTGAGTGTCTCTGTGCCTATCAGTGGCGAGGCGTCCATACAACTCGATTCCCACCGGCTTACCTAACTTTTCAAAGTACAAATATGAGACCTAAAAAAAAAAGCTCGCCAGTAAAATGTGGAGCTCCAAAAAACAAAATCAAACAAGGTGTGAGAGCTAAAAAAAAAGGTCGCTAGGAAAATAGTATAAAAAATATACATCGGCTTCCTTAAATATGTATACCGGCTTCCTTTAATTTACCGGCTTGCCTAACTAAAACTTTCACCCCTCGCCACTCCTGCCTATCCTACTTTGGGGCAAAAGGCGTGAAAAACCTTCATCACTATAGACCTACGGATATAACTACCATAAAGTAAGATTTTAACTAAAAATAAAAACTGACGCCTGTCGTGGCGCAGAGGCACAAGCGTGCTACTGTACACGCGGCAGATTGTGGGTTCAATTCCCACTCCAGGAAATGTAAAATTTAGTATTTTCATTTCTTGAATTTGGTAACAAGGCAAAGCGCGGCGTTGAGTTCCGCCACTCAACACGCAATGCCTCAATTCGGCGGAAAGTGGGGAACGGAATTGTTGAAAGAGAATGGAGTGTCTTAACACTAGGTTCTCTGGTTCCCTCTGCCTACCCTGCTATATGCGGTTTACAGCGTGAAGTTAAAAAAAAAAAAAAATAAATAAAAACTGACTTCAAAGAAAATGCACGTGATAGTACAATTATAAAGAATATCTCAAAAACTACATATTCAGTAGGGCAAGCACGAAAACTTGCGACAAAGTTTTCGTATCGTTATCGAAAGCATTTTGCATGGGAAAACTTTAGTTCCTCTACGCACGGTAAAGGCTTTTCATTTCCCATACAAATTCTTGCGATAACGATACAAATACTTTGACGCAAAATTTTCGTACTTCGTTCAACCTACAGATCTTAGCTAAATTCATATGGGACCATATCAGAAGCAATAGCTATCATATACAACAAGAATCATCTAATTTGTTTTACCCAGTAAAAAGTTATGTGATAACTCACATAAAAATATATAATTAAAAAATATATTATTAATAATCTCATCTTTTTTTGAAGTAAGTTAAAAACTGTGAAAATGTAGCTGTAAGCTGTAATTGGGTTGAGTGCTAAGAAGTGTCATACAAGAGGCGCAGGTGTAAAACTTACTAGCATAATATAAGTTAGCCAATTAAAGATAAAATTTTACACACTTACGGAAACGAAAAACATTTTTAGATAACGTATAGAAAGTTGAACGCATGGCTTAGCGGTGAGACGACTTGGACAATTTCCATAGGGCGCGGGTTTGAGCCCAACTTTGCAAATTTTTACACGTTTTCTAAAAATGTTTTACAAATTTTTGTTAATACTTGATATTGTAAAGGATATAACATAGTTATTATAAAACCTACAAATTGTTTAAAAAAAAACGTATAGTACATACATACATACGAGTACATAGCTTCACGCTGTATCCCGCATATAGCAGGTAGGCAGAGGAAACCGACGTGTTAAGACACTCCGTTCCCCGCTTGACCTACACTAACGTTTACTAAGATATATATGTATTTTCTTTAACAAATACAATTTTTTGGTTTGTTGATTGGTTGTGGGTTCAAATCCCACTTAGGTAACTGATAATATTTAAATGATTTACACTTCTCCGCTCTGGCAAGAATCTTAAGACGTAACGTTTATTCAAATTTATGGGGAAAGCAGTAGACAGTGTCTGGACACTACGTTCTCTCTGATTACCCTGTTATGCGAGCTAAAGGCTGAAGTTTTTTTTATTATGTGTTTTTAACCAATTTAGAGTTTACTCAAACTTTTAATTGCTTTCATTCAAAAAGGTAAAGGCTGTCAGGTACACAGCCTTATTGTGAAACTTCTATAATACGCTTAAATGAGTTCTGTGGCTCAGCAAATATCATCAACATTGCGCACTGTATGTAAGTATGTATGGTATATGTATCTACATATTATTTTTAGCTTCACGCTGTATTCCGCACATAGCAGGGCAGAGGGAACCAGAGAACCCAGCGTTAAGACACTTAGTTCCTTTTTAACATTTCCGTTCCCCACTTTTCCAAATTACGTATTGACTAGCGGAACCCAACGCCACCATATCATCTATGTATAATTCACGACTACAAATAAAGTAAGCTATAAAAACTAATTATGTGTTATATATTAGAAATGTGCTAATTAAGTCCTTTCATTTGGTACACCACAAAGTACCCATCAGCGATCTTTATGGTTTTATTCATGACATAATTGCCTCTAAAGATATTTTAAATATAATAATTCCCCCGAGTGAAAATCGAACCCACAACCAATCACGTCTACAGTTCTACTTCTCCAAGATGGTCTCTAGTATCTATAGTGGCGCAGTCGGACAGTATTTGACTGTTAAGGCGATTAATATTAGCTTCGATCCCCAGTGTGAGGAACGCTTATATTTAAATTATTTTTATTTCTTCGCTCTAACAAGACAAAGCACGGCGATGAGTTCCGCTATTCATCACTCATTCTTTTATTTTCAGGTGGAGTATGTAGAGCGGAGTGTCTACACACTTATTGTAATATTTTCTTTACGTTGACCTTCAAATAACAAAAATATTAAAGAAGTTTCACTTAAAAAAATATGTTATAAACGATTTCAAGTCTTAGATCAGATATTTTTTTCTTCTGGCACGTAAAAAACCCAATTGAACATTCCTCCGTGAAAAACCAGAATATTGAAATAGGATTTTCATTGTTTGAAAAGAAATATTAGATGATATTGAAAATTGATATTCAAATAAACGAATAGGGAGGATTTGTCGGCATTGTAACTTGAAGTGCTTCTATAGTATATAGCTTTGTTCATCTACCAGACGGTAGATAGTAGATTGAATTCCTATTACTGAAAAACATATTTAGAAAATGTATAACTTTTTTTGAGCGTAGCGGGACTCAAACCCACGCCTCTTCTCCGGTCGCCTCCTCGGAAACCGTTCAACCGCTCTGACCACTAAGCCATGCGTTCTACATCCGGCTTCGTCGAAATTCTTATATTTATTTAATAAATGATATTCTCTCTTGCTAAATTATTGTTCTTTAATAATCTTTGGGTAGCAGAAATTTGTAAAAATCTCTGTACAAAGAATGCTTACAACAAAAATAAGTTTTAACAAGCGTATAAGAATTTCGACGCTGCCGGATGTAGAACGCATAGCTTAGCGGTCAGAGCGCTTGGACGGTTTCCAAGAGGCGCGGGGACGAGTCCCGCTGCGTTCAAATTTTTATACGTTTTCTAAATATGTTTTTCGTTTCCTAAGTGTGCGATTATCACTTTATAACTTCAAAAATATTCCTATTACTGTATTTAAAAGCAGCGATATGTAATTCTTTATTACTAATATATTTTTATGTAAAACTTAATTAAAAATATAAACCTCATATTACAAGTATAATTAATATTTATTTAAAAACTCAAAACAATCCATAAGGCTAAAGCTACTAATACTAGAGTACACACACTCAGATTACTAAAGGACGCAACAATACCAGCGCATAGGACACACAAAGACGCGTCAGTCACGTACACTCAAAGTACTTAAGGATATATCAGTACTAATACATAAATACTGAAGGACGCCTTAAAACAAGTGCACATACACTAAGAAAGCTAAAGGACGCATGAATACTAGTGCACACTCACTCAAATTACCCAAGGACGCAGCAGTACTAGTGATTAGTATTAACACTTATAACACTCAAGGACTACTGATACACTAAGGACACTCAAGTATATACACGCTCAGAGTACCACAATACATAGGGGAATAGTCATGTTTATTTTAACCGAACTAAAATGTATATTAAATGAAATTGCTCAAGAAACTTTTCTAAAGGTTTCTATATCTTTTTATTTTACTTCTAATTGGCGATTATTTCTCATTTGGAAATATATAAGAAGTTTTCATTGAAATTGATATTCAATATTAAAAATCATTTGTCTTAGTTTGATTTTACTTTTATTTCACGGTTAACAATTTTTCACTACGAAATACTATGTCCTAATATTAATAATTAAGAAAGTTATAATATTTAGGCAGATAAATCGTGGGGTTGAGTTCCGTAACACAGTCTACTATCGTAGCGAAGTTGACATGTCTCAGATTGAACGCAATAAGATAAAGGCAGGAACGCGAGTAAAACAGATATTTCCCTGTGATTCACAGCGTTGCGTTCCGCTAATGAAGGTGCAATTTAACTCAGTGGATAACAAGTGAGACATTATGTATTTTACCTATTTTATGAATGAATTTTATATGGTATATGAACCCGGGACTTCGATAGATTTACAACAGATGACCATACGATATCGTGATAAATGCTAATATTGGAAATTTCCAACTAACCGTAAACAAAAATAAAAAAAAGAAATAAACATATAAAATATTGCCCAATTAATAAACACAGCAACTTTTTAATTAAAAAAACTATTAAGTCGCAGAAAGCGGGCTTCTCACGAACACTCATAGAACTCGGTCATGAGGTTACGTCGATACTTAGTTCATATGGAATCTACATATTCATACATCCATACATAGCTTCACGCTGTATGCCGCATATAGCAAGGTAGGCAGAGGGAACCTAGTGTTAAGACACTCCGTTCCCCACTTTCCACCGAAATGGGGCATTGCATCTGAGTGGCGGAACTCAACGCCGTACTTTACATATATATGCGGAATCTACATATATATATTATATGTTTATAGAAAGTCTTTCTATTACTTCAAAGATATGCCTTCCTTGCCTTACCGTCGTCGTATAGTAAGACAACAATTTCCACTTGGAATATACGAGTATTATATTATATACCACTTAATACGTAAATCTCGAATTCGGGCAAAATGTGTCGAAGTGTCATGACACCTGACTCTCTCTGTCTGCCCTAATTTGCGCAAAAAAGTATGAAATTGCAAAATATATATATATATATATATACATATATATATAAAAACCATGCCTATTGAGAACTTAAAAGTAGTCTAGCATATTTGGATTTCGTGCAGAAAAAATAATATAACGCCTGTCGTGGCGCAGCGGCACAAGCGTGCGACTGTATACGCGACAGGTTGTGGATTCGATTCCTACTCCAGGAAGTGTAAAAGTTTAGTATTTTCATTTTCTGGGTTTAATAACAAGGCAAAGTGCGGCGTTGAGTTCCGCCAATCAGGTTCCCTCCACCTACGCTGCTATATGCAGGATACATCGGGAAGCTAAAATAAAAAATAATATTGTTCTTTGGGGAAGAGAAAAGAGTGTCTCGAGACTAAATTCTGTCTGAGGGATTGCTATAGCTTGAAGCTGTAAATAATTTTCAGACTAAAAGATAAACGTAGGTACTATCTAAAATAGTTCGTTGCCAGGCAACGCCCTATATCAAAGTCAAAGTCTGTTTTAAAGACATCTGAATATTACTTATTAAAAATCTTTCAATAAATATGGAAACTGAGTTAGTTTATATATATATATAATATGTTAGTAAAATGTAATTATAATAATACTAGCTTTTACCCGTGGTTTCATTCGCGTCGTCAATTGCAGTCCATACTACGTACCATACGAGTATATTATGTCTGCCAAAATATTTTCTTTAATAAGAAGTATCCTGTCCTTTTAAATACCTGTAAGAATATGTGGTACAAAGTTTCATGATAATCGGTTAAGCAGTTTTGGCGTGAAAGAGTAACAAATAAACTTCTAATTAATGATTATAATATTAGTATAGGGATTATATTTTTTAGTGAGTCAAGAAATGCTTGTGAATTTGCTTAATCACTTGAATATCTACAGTTTTCACTAATAATGAAGTAAATGTAATATATCAATCGCTCCGTGTATTCTCCATACAACATGACATTGGCAATGTGATTAAATTGTACTCAAATACTGTTCAATGTAATTATTTTTTTTTTTTTAGTTTCACTCTGTATCCCGCACATAGGAGGGTAGGCAGAGGGACCCAAAGAACGTAGTGTTAAGACAGTCCGTTCTCTTTTAACATCTCTGTTCCCCACTTTCCGCTGAATTGAGGCATTGCGTGCTAAGTGGCGGAACTCAACGCCGCATTTTGCCTTGTTAACAGAGCGAGGAAATGAAAATACTAAATATTATGAAATACTTTCATTTCCTGACATAGGAATCAAACCCACAACCGCTCCATCTATTCTTCAATAAAATGAGATTTGAATTCGCAAACATGGACTAGTTTTTGCCCGAATATGTAGGCAATGATGAGTTTACTAAAGAGGCAAGCCGAGAACGATATACCGTAGAAATCCTAAGGGACTAAGCGCGAAATTGCTATAGTACGCCAGAGATTTGACGTTTGAAACCGAAAAGCTTTTTCATAAATCTCCTATTATTTTGTTTCATATGTATAGTTTTATTATAGTATCGTTATATTACTACTACCACTAATTAGCTTCACCCTTTATATCTAGCGGGGCAGTTAGAGAGAACGGAGCGCTAAACGCTGCGGTCCCTGCATACCTCTTTCGCGTCGTCCACAGTCATTAACCTCTTCATACATTGTTACATTATGGCCAAATAACACAGTCTTTTATAATTATAACCTATATGTTGTTCCGAAGTTTTATCTAGATTCGTACAGTAGTTTTTGCGTCAAAAAAAACAAACATCTATTCATATATCTTAATAAACTTTTGTATATTATAATTTAAGTAGAATTTACTTTATTCTTGTTCTTTTGATGCAGCTTCTCAGTTTATTCCACAAGACAGGATAAACAGAAAGATCTAAAGACCAAGAGTGAAGGAACCCAATGCCATGTTTTATCTTACCAGAGCGAAGAAATGAAGATGGTTCAGATGGGGTTTACAGCTGTCTGTAAACATTTGTGATGCTGACGCACTGCACCACGGTGGCCTCTAAATTTTATTTTTAGCCTCACGCTGTATCCCGTACATAGCAGGATAGATATAAGGAACATGAGAACTTAATGTAAAGACGCCGCACTTTGCCTTTTTACCACAATGAGAATCAGTTACCAGAGCTCGTTCGCAGCCAGACATTGTCCCATTGCGCTACGATGATTTCTCAGGAATAGTTACTATTATGGATTTTTTTTTAGCTTCAAGCTTTAAACTGCTGTGTGAAAGAAATAACCTAGTGTGAAGTCATGCTTTTCCGCACTTTCCGCCCCAGATCAGATTTCGGCACATTTCTTTGAAATTACAAATAAATTTTATATAAACGTATATATATGTAGATTTCATAGTATATATATTTGTGTTATTACTAGTTTTATAAGTATCAAGTAACATATCGCTTAGTATAAGCGTATATAATACAAACAGGTTTCCACAACTGCTATAAATCTGAACTTAGCGCGTACAAAGTTGAGGGCTAAAACAAACGGTGAACACTAACGATGCTTAATAGGTCTGCTTTATTTGATTTTCCAAGTTAAACGATCACTTCTTGTAATTCTTGTATAGAAGTGTTTTAAGACACATTGGATAGATTTATATTACGTTTTTATATATGTATCAATTACTTAGAGGAAATGTACTAGGAGAAATGAGCATATTTAAATTGTTTCCATTTCTCTTCTTCTTTTATGATAAAATGCGGCGTTGATTTTTTTATATCAGTAGTTACTGAAAGTATTTTTTTTTTCAAAAAAGGACTCTAAAACGGGGAGGTCACACGATCTTCTCGTTATTCAAGTCGCCCTGAAATCGAGGTCAAGTTTATTGCTATGAAAATATTATTTGAAGAGCTGAGAGAAAATTCGGGTCATTGCGTGAAAGTGGATTTCAACGTCGTGTTTTGCCTAAACAAAACGAGGAATGGATAAGCAAGGATGAAAATGAATAAGCCTACCTACCTAACTTCACGCTTTATCCCTAGCGGGGTAGTCACAGAGAACGGAGCGTCTAACGCTACGGTCCCTGCATACTTCTCTGGCCTCGTTCACAGTCATTAAACTCTTCATGCATGCCCTCCGGGGGGGTTCTAATGCTATTTACGTGACCGTCCTCCAGTTTCATTGATACTGTCAGGTTTTTCGAACGTCAACCTCGGTTAACCTTCGAGAAAGCCATCCAATGAATAAGCAATCCATTACTAAATTACTAAAAACAATATTTGTATATAAAAAATTGTTAGTGAACTCTAGCTTCAAGCTACTCGAAGCAAAGCGACCGGAAAACTTACAGTCAATTTCACGCAAGCTTTGTCGCACACGATAAATGGTAAGGACAAACTATCTGACGTCGACCTAGTACTAAAAAAATCTAAAAAACACTTTATAAATTTCCTTTGAAATCGCTCAGCGTTACAAAGTATAGAAGTAGAATAGAGCCTAGATTTTTTTTTATCCTGTAGGGGCGTTTTATACCGTTTCGTTTGCGTCAAACGTGTTTTTGACAAAAACTGCAGGATAGGAAACTAACAGGATAGAAAACGGTGCGTGTTTCGCTATTTAACTCGTAAGCAGAATAACTTTTTTCCCGCATTCGCGACAGGCTGTGGGTTCGATTACCACTCCAGGAAAGTTTTGTATTTTCAATTCCTGGGCGTGGTCACAAGGCAAAGCGCGGCATTGAGTTCCGCCACTCAGCACGCAATGCCTTAATTCGGCGGAAAGTGGGGAACGGAGTGTCTTAACACTAGGTTCTCAGGTTACCTCTGCCTACCCTGCTGTATGCTGGATACAGCGTGAAGTTAAAAAAAATAATTATTATCATTAGTTTTCCTAATCTAAATGGAAGATTATCTTCCCTTTAATTCAAACATAATTAAGGAACGCTACGCATACATAAGTACTCCTATATACAAATAATAAATTTATTCAAGAATTGGCCAAAAAAAACCCACATATGCCGAGATAAATAGAATTTATTTTGCACGAAGGATTTCCTGCTGATAAAGTAAGATGTATTAACTTAATTTAGGGCCATACTGTCACATAATTTTGTTGGTAATACATACGTATGGGTATATATTTGCGCATATATTTTATTACTAGCTGTTACCCATAGTTTCGCTAGCGTGTCAATGGTGGTCCATACTACATACTACAGTGTATAGTGCGTATATGTGTTAATTTGAAGGCATAGAGGTAGTGTAGGTAGATTTTCAAATTTTGCGAAATCAATTTGTTTTTAATATTTTTCTACATATCTATATATTAATACGTAAAGTAAAAATGTTGTACTCCTTTCTACGAAAATTACGCGGACGGAAGGGCATGAAACTTGGCATACTTATAGTTTATATAGCGAATGATAATTTCTTTTTAAAATAATGCATTAAAAATATATTAAATTAATAAAATAAATGTTACACACACTACCATCGTTTGACATCTATATTTATATAAAGTGACATATACATACTTTAGGCAACGCGTTGTTAACGCGTCAACAGGGACAGTGGTAACTGTTATTCTGTCTGCCAAATTATTTTTCTCCTAAGTATCCTATGTCGTTTTTAAAATCTCTAAGAATATGTATACAAATTTTCATGATAATCGGTTGAGTAGTTTTGGCGTGAAAGCATAACAAACAAACATACATTCACATTTATAATGTTATAGTAGTGATTACTCTCACGTAGGGTCTTGCGTGCGCGAGTTTATTTAGTGTCTCTAAGGCTTAGATATAATTGGAGCAACTGTTGTTATATTGCTTCTATAATAATTATGAGAAGTCATAAAACTATCGTGGCGCAGTGAAACAGCGTCTGACTGTAAACGCGACAGGTTGTGGATTCGATTCCTACCCCAGAAAATGAAAACATTTAGTATTATTATTTCCTCGCTCTGGTAATAAGGCAAAGCGCGGCGTTGAGTTCCGTCACTTAGCACCCAACGTCTCAATTCCGCGCAAAGTGGGGAACGGAAATATTAGAAGAAAACGGACTGTCTTAATATTACGTTCTTTGGTTTCCTCTGCCAGCTTCCCGCACCGTGCTATGCCGCACATAGCAGGGTGCGGGATACAGCGTGAAGCATAAATCTATCGTGGCGCAATGAAACAGCGTCTGACTGTAAATGCCATGGCTTTGGGTTCGATTCCTTCTCGGAGGAAAGATAATATATAAATTATTTTCTTTTCCCTAGTCTGGTAAGACAAGACGTGTTGCTACCATTTTTTTTACGCAATATCTCGAATTGGGACAGGAAGTAGCATATGAAGTGTCATGTCACTATATTCTCTCTGATTACTCTGCTATACGGGATAAGCTAGAAGTTATTTTTATAAGTAATGATTTAACTTTCACTATTTAAATTTTAAATTAAGTTTTTTTTTTAATATACCCACATCCGATAGTAATTTACATTTTCATTTACAGGAGTTTTACCTTTACAATTACTAATTACCTAGAAGGGTAGGCAGGATCTAGTACATTCCGTTGTCCGCTTTCCACCAGAATTCGAAACATATTGAGTAGCGCAACTCAACACCGCAGCATAAATAAATTTAGAATACATTTTAACTCCAATTGTTATAATTTAGATTAAAGAAAAAGAATCATCAAAATTGTTTTACCCACTAAAAATATGTGGTAATACACCAAAAAAAATGTCTAATTGATAACCTCCTCCTTTTTAAATTCGGATAAAATAGATACATTTATAATCCAGTACTTGTCAATACAGTTAGTAAAACGACTTTAAATTATCCCCTTAACATAGCAATCCGGTATTCAAAGGGGAATAACATGAAGATATTTTCTTACATTCAAAGAATATGTATGAAACACGAGCGTGCTGTGCTTATTTCGAACATATCAAATTTAACTTTCAGCTTTTAGTTACGTTTAAAGTGATGGTGTTAAGTTAAAGCTGAAGTAATGTTGTATTTAGTGAAGTGTAGTTTAGAAGTTGTGTAGTATTTATAGTCACTTATGTTTGGGTTTTAATCGACTTAAACAAAATGAGAAGGAATTCAAATCGACTGTATTTTTATGTGTTACCGCATACCTTATTACTGGGTAAATTTTCATGATTCTATTTATTATAATTGATTTATAATCTTGGTTTGAGTGATGCATTAAAAAAAACTGTTGAAAATTTAATAATTTTTTTTTACTGGGTGAAAATTTGGCATGTAGTCCTTGGGTGTAAAGGACGAAATAATTTTCAAAAATTCTTATGTGAACGAGAAAAAACAGGATATTAGGGCTTATTGTGCAAATTACTGAAGATAAAAATAGTAATAGTATGACAATGGCAAACGAACGTAAAAGAAAATATGAAGTAGAACTTTTATAAAAATAATAAAATGTTGTATACATTTTATTATTTTTATAAAAGTTCTAACTGGGTTAGTAACGTGGGTCAAAAATGGACCACGGACCAGGTATGCTTAGAAATTAAATTACAAAAAAGAAGGTATCGATATATGACGTTGTCAAATAAACCAAAGGTTAAAAAACAGCTTTGTCATTCAGTCAAAAATCATAACATCCAGAACAAAATCGTGTACGTTATATAATAATATTACTAACTGTAAGTAAAAAAGTGAGTACATATTTATAAGTACGAGTAGGTATAGTGTTATTGTAACAGTAATTAAAACAGAGAAAAAAACTCACTTAACCATCGCGTGGCCTCAATTCAAAATATTTATATAATTAGAAAGTTAACGACAAAAAAACAAAAAGATAAATAGTAATATGGAAAAAATAAAAAGGAAAACAATATATATATGAAAAAACACAAATTCATATTACGATAACAATTTCCTACATTTTTCCATTGAATATTTAATGAAACCAATGGATCCTAATGATTAGAGGCTCCATAAATTGAAGAAACAATGTAACACGTGTTGCTTGGAAGTATAAACAACAAACTACTGTTATTAATTAGATAGGAGCGGTCCAGTCTACGCCTTACTGACGTAAGTTACACGACCGATATGGATATAAGGAAAGCTTAAAATAGTTTCTAATTAACAGTATAATACAGGTCTGTTGTAGCCAGAGGCACAAGCGTGCGACTGTAAACGCGACAGGTTGTGGGTTCGATTCCCACTCCAGGAAATGAAAATATTAAATAATATTTAGTATTTTTATTTCCTCACTCTGGTAACAAGGCAAAGCGTCGATGAGTTTCGCCAGTCAGCACGCAATTCGGCGGAAAGTGGGGAACGGAAATGTTAAAAGAGAATGGAGTGTCTTAATACTTGGTTCTCTGGTTTCCTCTGTCTACACCGCTTTGTGCTTGATAAAGCGAGAAGCTATAAGAAGAAAAAGAAAAGAAAGCGGGAAAATAACATACACCGGTAACTATGCCATCCTGCAGTTTTGGTCAAAGTCACGTCTCACACGATCGAAACGCTAAAAAAAGAAAAAATCTAGGCCTCCTATTACTATCTACTTCTATACTGTGTAACGTTGAACGATTTCAAAGGAAATTTATTAGGTATTTTTAGATTTTTCTAAAAAATATCTATTTATTTAGTTCTCTTTTTTTTAATATAAGCGAAAATATAATGTAATAGAGGCCATCGCGGAGCAGTGTGATAGTGTCTGACTGTATACGACGACTGTATACGACTGTAACTTGGTTGTAGGTTCGTTCGCTATCATGGCGCAGCGAAACAGCGTATGATTGTGATTGCGATAGACTGTGGGTTCGATTCCCAGTCTGGGAAGGTTTGTATTTAATTTATTTTAATTTTTCCGCTCTTGTAAGATAAACAGGCGGAAAGCAGTGAACGGAGTGTTTTGACTTTAGGTTCTCTCTAACTACTCTGCCAAGAGGGACACAGCATGGAGCTGAAAAAAAAATGTATAATTTCAATGAAAAAACATATTTATTAAGAGACATAAATAAAACTATACTTAGTTAAGTACCTAAGTCTTTACAAAAAAATATAATAAGCTAAGAGGAAATGTCACCAAGTAAATTATATTTCAGATATAAATTTTATGAAGATTACTTATTTTTCTGTAATAAATTAATATTAGACTTTTACAAAATGTACAATACCATTGTCATTACTGTAGTTAAGGCTGCTTAGTTACCATTAGCAGGGTAGGCACAAGCAACCTAGTGTTAAGACACTCCGTTCCTCTGTTTCCGCCGAATTTAGGCATTGCGTGCTGAGTAGCGGAACTCAACGCCGCGCTTTGCCTGTTACCAAACCCAGGATATGAAAAATTTCATTTCCTGGAGTGGGAATCGAACCCACACACTGTCGCATTTACAGTCGCACGTTTGTGCCTCTGCGCCACGATAGGCGTTAAAGTTAATAAAGTTAAAGTTCTAATTATTCTAGATTATATATATTAGATGCCATACTGAACTTTATGTTAACAAAATTAAGATATTAACAAAACAAAAAAACAACTTCAAAGAAAATACACTAAAAAGTAATATTATTACGAATATCTCAAAAATTACTAATCAGATCTCGACTAAGTTTCAATGGGACCATATCAAAGCATATATCATAAACTATCATATAAAAAAAGTAATGGCATATCCTTATATATGAAAATGAATGTTTGCCTGTATGTCCTTTATAGAATCGTGAACCATGCATTTGATCATGATCTTTAGTAAAGTTGTTATGCATGAACCCACATTTTTTTCGAAATTACCAAAATCATTAAAATTACTCAAAAAGATTTGAATATTTGAGTATAATGTGTTTCCTTCAAATTTATTTTTGGTGAAGTAGCAACATGCACAGTGTACAGCTAATTCATTATAAACTATTTTGACTTAAGCGCTGGCTTAGACACGTTTTTTAAGCTTTCCTGTATAACAAAGTATGCAAAGGAAAGCGTCAAGACAATGTGTTTTCCGCTTGCGATCTCAATGCTTCGCTTTATATTACCAGAGCGAAGAAAAGATGTTATTTTTATTATTTATTAATTCAATTTTCAACTAATTTAATCACTTTATTGAATTTAATAATTTATAAGGCCATTTCATTGAATGAGGATCGAACCGGTTACTATCGGTTCGATGAATTGAAAAAGAAAATATTAGGAAAATTATTAAATGAGAAAAGGATATTTAAACAATGTACCTACATATTATACTCGTAATGGAATATTCGTTAGAAACTATTTTGAATATTGACTTAAGCGCAGGTTTAGACATGTTTGACTAAAAGCCGCGTTATTTGAGTAGTACACAAATTAACTAAAGGATTCTTTTTTGTTCTACTCTATTTCATATGTATATAGGTTATTAATAACGTTTGGGGTTAACACAGGTTCAAATCCCAGAAGAACTATTTTAATATAAATAATTTATTTATGTGTCCTATGAATATTATGATCAATACGGCGGAAAGAGGGAAACAGAGTGCCTTAACACTAGTTTCCTCTGCCTACGCTGCTATATGCGGGATACAGCTGTGGGTGAAGCTATGTATGTATGTATGTATGTATGTATGAATATTATGAATTCGAAAGTTTGTGAGGATAGCTGAGTGCTAATTTTTTATACAATAATTACCAAATGGATTTAGTTAATTTTTACAGTAATATAGCTTATACACCAGAGCTTTAGATTTTGTTTAATATAACGGTAAATATTTAGTATATTTCATATATTTTTTTAAGCTAAAAATTCTTAATACGGCTCACTAAGCTGGTTTTCCCCTGAGTAACAGCCACTAGAAGAGATATAAATAGTATGGATATGATTTTTTTTTCAATTAGATTTGTCTCACCAGATTGGGGAAATAAAAATAATTAAAACAAAATCATTTCTTCGAGTCTACCACAAAGGCTTTTAGGATACAATTAAATACTTAAGTATTTAAGCATATTGTTATATTATGAAACAACTGAATTTGAACCTGCTACCTATTTAATAAGAAAATCTAACCTACCTAACTTCACGCTTTATCCCTAGCGGGGTAGTCAGAGAGATCGGAGCGCCAAACGCTATGGTCCCTGCATACCTCTGTCACCTCGTTCACAGTCATTAACCTATTCATGCATGCCCTCCGGGGGGTCTTCATGCTTTTTACGTGACCTTCCTCCATTATCATTGATACTGTGTTCTCGAAGGTCAACCGAGGTCTTCCTCTCTTGCCGAAAACATACTTAAAACTTATTTCGTAAAACAACATAAATGCTATTCTCTACTCACATAGCAAAGAAAAGTAAAGAGAACTCTTTCACAAATTCTTTTATTTCCTTTTAAATCGATTTTTATATGAGCTGCTAAATCAGATCCTGCCTTTACTCGATTGGTTTGAAAGGCAATCGCTTAAACGCTACACATTCTTTTGTCAGTATCGCCTCGGGCGGTGGCTTATTTGCGGCGCTCTGGAATTCTACTTTTAGATACGCTCTGGATTGAGTGAAATGCAAAATTGGAAAAATTTACACTTTTTACTCTCTTTAACGTGTTTCTTTAAAGCATAAATGTGTTGGTAGCTTTTTTGTTTTAGCAGGGTAGGCAGAGGGAACCAGAAAACCTAGTGTTAAGACACTCCGTTCTCTTTTTAACATTTTAGTTCCCCACTTTTTCGATTTCCACTATTTCTATCAAGATTTTTTTTGTGTTACTTTTACCCGTATAGCAGAGTGGTAAAGGGGAACCTAGTGTCGAGACACTTTGTTCTTATTCTGACTCTATTCGTCAAATTACGTGTTCCCTTACCAAAGAGAAATAAAAACTAATATAAATATAAACATTCTTCCGACTGAGAATCGAACCTACAACCACTCGCACTTGCCGTTGGCCATAATGGCCATTTTTTTATTTTGATTCTCGGTTTAATTTCTACTTGAGGAATGATTATTATATATAATGATTTTATATTTTCAATTCTCTGCTTTGGTATAATAAAGCGCGACGTTGAGTTCCGCCACGTAATACACAATATATCAAATTTGGGCAAAAACGGCGTACAAAGTGTCGATAAACTAGGTTCAAAACACATAGTATAATGAAGTTACTCTTGAACAAAGACGGAAAAATGACTGAACTGTATAATAAAAAAAGTTATGTGTATAATAAAATAAAAAAGAAAGAATAAAGTAATATAGCGCTTTTAGCGTCATATTAGGTTCACATCAATATTCGTTTCGCCAGCGCTCGCGTCAGTTACTTACTTTATTTCTTGTAACTTTATCACTATAAAATTAAGTTATATTATATATATTAGTTAGTATATACTTTAATATTGTAAGAAATAATCAATAATATGTAATTTATGGAAGAAATTTGAGAATTCACTTTGTACAATATCAAATATATTCACATACGATATCTATGTTATTATTTTTTTTAAGTTTACCGCTTAATCAATATCACACATAATTATAAAGAACAAAAAACCCGACTGAACCAATTCTTTAAATTTAGGAAGCAAATACAAATAAAGTGAGCTATAAAAGCTAGTTATATGTTATATATTTGAAATATGCTAATTAAGTCCTATCCAATTTTAAAAAATTGGATAGGACTTAACTAGCATATTTCAAAAATGAAAATTTTATTTTCATTTTCCCGCTCAATTAAGAAAAAGCGCGGCGTTGAACTCTGTGACTCAACATGCAATGTGCTGAATTCAGGTTAAAAGTTAAAAATGTAGTGTCTTGTCTCTAGGTTCTCTCTGCCTACTCTCTCAAGCAGAAAAAAAACGAAAGATTTAGGCGTTTTGAAGTTAAACCAGAGATAAAAAAACGCGTCGTTAAGTTCCGCAACTCAACACGCAATGTCCGGAATTGTGGCAGAAATTTAAGAACGGAGTATCTTGTCACCAACAACAAACTTAACGCCGCGTTTTGTCCAACTTTGTTTGTTTAATTCCACTATCATTTCATTTTATGAGTACATTTCTGGAGGGAATGTCACGACAATTTAACATATAACCACTCTTTGTTGACAACAAACTTGTCTTCTCTAATTAAGACAATTAAATAATTTGAACCACAATTATGAGAAATGTTTAATTTTCATATATTATGTCATTATTTTAACGATGGCGCTTATATACGTACTAGCTTTCCGCCCGCGGCTTCGCCCGCGTGGAATTCGGTTAGATCGCGCGACATGGTAAGGAGTAGTGAAAGTTGTAAACAGTTTTCTTACATGATTTTATGTTTGACAATAAGGAACTTCCGTACAAACTTTCATCCCCTATTTCAACCCTTTTTACAATTTTTTTCGCAATAAAAATTATCCTATGTCCTTTCCCAAGTTCAGTTCTATTTTCATACCGAATTTCATCAAAATCGGTTCAGTGGTTTAGGCGTGAAAGGGTAACAGACAGACAGAGTTACTTTCGCCTTTATAATATTAGTAAGGATGTATATAGCTAGTAAAATAAAATATATATTCTATTTTACTAGCCGACCTGGCGAAATTCATATGACAGTGGATTTAAGAAATAAATAGTTATGATAAATTTAAATAAACTGGACTATTAATATTTCTTTATATTGAAGTCTTTTCTCTCACACTATTAAAAAACGTATAAAAAATTGAACGCAGTGGGATTTGAACCCGCGCCTCTTGCAAAACGTCCAAGCGCTCTAACCGCTATGCCATGTCTTCTTATCCAGCTACGTAGAAATTCTAATACGCTCTCTGCATCTATGTAGAGAGATTTTTCCAAATTTCTGCTACCAAAAACTATTACATTTGACATAAAAAATCTGTTCGGTTTTATTTATACATGCCTTGTTCTGGTAGAAGAATAAAAACAGAAAATATGACCATAACTACTATTAACATATTAAAATGGTATAACAATGGTTGCCTGTAAGAGATCACTTTTAGTGATAAGGCCGCCTTGGCTTACTTACATATTTGTTAATTTGTACTTATTTATTTATTATGTGGAATAAAGTGTTTTATTATTATAATGTATCTCGATACAGGTTCTCGGGTACAAAGGAACCCGGTCCTTTGGAAGGCTTGCGTGGGGACACAGGTCCAACACGTAGAGGCCCCTTTGAGACAACAATATTTTTTAATCTGACGCATTGACCGGGATCCATCTCTGAGTAACCATAAGCAATTGCTCAGAGATGGTCACCGGTCAATGCATAGGAGCATATTATTATTATTATTATTAAATAATCGCAGAAAAAAGTTTTTAAAAGCTGTAACACGCTTTGAACGTTTTTTCTTCAACGATGAAGGAAGACTAGGAAGCTGTAATTTTAGCTGTAAGCTAGGAAAATCATCAGTGTCATACCATGAAAATATTGCATTGTTATCAGATCCGGGCACATATACAAGCTTTCAAGCATATATACATAGGACAGTAAGAGGGTCAAAAAAGCGTTGCGAGATTTTCTAGCACATATGTATATGAGTAAACAGATTCAAACTTTTCCCCATAATACAAAGGCACATAGAACTTAGTGACAAAACACTCAAATCTTCGTCAACCGAATTGAAACATTGAGTGATGCGCGGAGGAACGTCTTTGCCTTACCAGAGCGAAAAAATGAAAATAACTTAAGTAATAAAAACATGTTATTAATAAATGTTTGCTTATAATATTTTTATACATACACGTTTAGATCAATAATCAATGTACAGTACATTCCTGACGCTACGTTCCCGACGGAGCGCGTCTCTATCTCGAATTCAATCGAAGGAATTCTTATAATTACTATGTAGATTCTTTTTTATATTTTTCTAATGTACCTAGTAAAGTAAAGCGGTTCCGTCACGAAATATGTAACAGTTCGACGTAGATTGTTAACTGGCGGAACTTAACACCGTACTATGTCTTCTCTAGTAAAACATAACACGGTGTTAAGTGAAGAAATAAAAATAGATCAAACGTAATCATTTGCCCGGACGCTAAAAAGTGGATAACAATAACGAAACTAAAAAAAATCTAATTTAGGTAACTAATTTAGGTAGGCACTTACTGTTTTTAGATTAACGCACCTCCAAATATCCAAATACGATCCAAATACCATGGTAGGTAATGAAAATCTAGTGTTAAAAGTCTCCGTTCTCCGTTTCCCTTCTAGAAACCTGGGAAACGAACCTACAATCAATCGTGCCTCAAACACTGCCCCATTGCACCACAATGGCCATTTTCAACAATTTTTTGTAGTAATAGACTTAAAAATACTCATACAACTATATTTACTCTACTCTCATTAACGTTAACCGCGTAATGTAATCTGTAACATAATAGATACGACAGCAAAACCTTAAATATAAGCGACGGACAAAGACAAAACGATTGACGCGTTGAGTTCCATCACTTATCACACAATATCTTTAATTCGGGCAGAAAATGAACGGAGTGTCAGAGTGTAGACACTGGATTCTCTTTGACCGATGCAACCGCTATGCGAGGTAGAATATCATTTATACCGAACTTCCAACCTTCGCGTTTACAATCAGACACATTACACTACGATGGCCACTTTCGACAGCTTTCCTTACTAATCACTTAAAGATACTCATGCAACTATAGTTTACTCCACTCTCGTTAACGTTAACCGTGTAATGTGATATCTAACATAATAGATACAACAACAAAACTTTAAATGGAAGTGACGAACAAACTTTGTTCCGATAAGTAACATCTCTAACTTGAGCTTAAATAATCCCCAGTCGATCAAACTTCTGAAATAGAATGGAGGAACAAGAAATATATATATTTTTTTGATATTATCAAGCGAATTGTTATTTATTCGTTATGTTTTCGTTTGTGCATTTTTCTTTCACAAGACGCTAAAGGAAGAGTTTCTAAATATTTTATTTTACAAAATAGTTACGACTTCATTAGCCTATTATCTATATTATTGGTTTGGGAGAGAGAGGAGTGCGGAAAGTGGAGGTGAACGTTAATGCGCATTTTAAAGGGGCCCCTTAAACATACCCTTGGGTCGTAACTCCCAGGCACTCTCCTCAAACAAACTCCTCTCTCTGCAACGCGATGGGCCCAGCACCCGCACGGTGACTCCATGGATTGCTAAGGAGTTTCTTCTCACTAATATTATAAATATATAAGTTTGTATACATGGATGTTTGTTACACTTTCACGCAAAAGCTACTGAACAGTTCTATGTGAAACTTTACAGTAAATTAGCTTATACGTCAGATTAACACATAAAATTTATGCAGATTTGGTAAAAACATCTCAATATAACAATATAATAATCCACCTCAATATAACCCAACGGCTCTATTGTCTATGACCAGATTTCGAATTTGACCACCCATCACGAAATATGAGAAAGCAGCATCTCAGTGACTCAAAGGTAATTTTTAAAATTTTATCAATCTCTAAATTTGAGTCAAATTTGAACTCACAACTGACGTGTAACTAAAACACGATTAATACGTATGAGAATTCATTCGGAATATTCGTACAGGCGTAAATGATAAAATCCAACTGAACTAGCTCACGAATCAAACTTCACTGTCACGAATAGGTATTTCAAATTGCAGCCATAGAATGAAAGCTGACACTTTTTCAGTACAAATTCATAATAAAATTTGTACTATAATTACATTAACTTTTAATAGAATAAAGTGTAGACTTTGATTCAGTCACTTAGTGCAGAAAGGAAGGCAAGAGGAGAGCGGAGAACGGAGTGATTTAACACTAGACTTTCTCTACCTACCCTACTATATGCAGGAGATTTGTGAACCTAGAAAAAACAGCAAATGTATGCAATACTTATATTAATTTTCATACATACATAGTTTCACGCTGTATCCCGCATATAGCAGGGTAGGCAGAGGGAACCTAGAGTTAAGACACTCCGTTCCCCACTTTCTGCCAAATTGAGGCATTGCGAGCTGAGTGGTGTTGAGTTACCTTGTTACCAAACCCAAGAAATGAAAAAATCCATTTCCTGGAGTGAAATCGAACCCACAAACTGTCGCGTTTACAGTCGCACGCTTGTGCGTCTGCGCCACGACAGGCTTTATATTATTTAAACATATATTCCTATCGCGATTTACGTTTTAATTATTTCAATAAGCTTCAACGTAAGCCTAAGCTACGTACATGCGAGCGACTCAAAGAAACCCACGAGTGATTGGAAATTCAAATTAGTTATTTCATTTTGTTTGAACTCTGAATTGTTAAGAATGCATTGCAAGATTCTATTTGTTTGATATTCTATAAGATTCTTTATGTAACTTTTTAACTGAGTCAAAAAAAGAGCAGGTTCTCAATTTGACTGTATTTTTACATGTTAAACGCCTGTCGTGCCGCAGAGAGGCACAAGCGTACGACTGTAAACGCGACAGGTTGTGGGTTCGATTCCCATTCCAGGAAATGGATTTTTTCATTTCTTGGGTTTGGTAACAAAGCAAAGCGCGGCGGAAAGTGGGGAACGGAGTGTCTTAACACTAGGTTCCCTCTGCCTACCCTACCCTACATGCGGAATACAGCGTGAAGCTATGTATATATATTCTATGTGTTACCATATAACTTTTTAATGGGTGAACAAATTTTAATGATTCTTTTTTCATTGATAGCTAGTGCTTGTGATGTCCCATTAAAATTCCTATTAGTTAAGATTAGAGTAAGTTTTTGAATTATTCATAATAATCGTACATTTTAGGGCATGTTATTTAAAGTCTTCTGATTTTTTTTTTGCTATAATTAAGACGCCAACGAAAAAAGAAAGTGAACTTCAATTAATATGTACCAAAAAGTTAAAGTATTACGAATAACTACGGAACTATTCGTCAGAAGTTAACTAAATTTAAATAGGCATACGTCAGTGTTATCATTATATCATTGCCTCCTTCCTTCGTAAAGTAGGTTAAAAATACTTTTATTATCCTGCCATGCACATACACAATGGTGATATTTCCCTCCTTTGTTCGATTTCTATTCCAATAGATATAAATCAATCGACAGTTTATCATTATAAGTGATTGAAAACCTTTGTATTCTAATTTACGAAAATTACTAAAGCTAAAAAATGTATGAAATTTCGCACAATTAAAGTTTATTTCGAGAAAAAAAGTGCAAAAGTTCATGTTTTTTATAATATCAAGTAAGAAATACATTAAAATAATGAAATAAATATTAAATATTGTGGAGGTCTTTGTGATTTCTCACGGAATGAAACTCCACTTCCCAATATCTATACAATTCTAAGAACATTAGTCTATACAATTCTAAGAACAATAGTCTATACAATTCTAAGAACAATAAACTTAACTATTATTATTTTCCTTTCCGTCGTCCGCTACAATATTTTTTTAGCTTAACGCTATATCCCGCATAAAGCAGGGTAGGCAGAGGGAACCAGAGATCCTAGTGTTAAAACACTCCGTTCCCCACTTCCCGCCAAATTGAGGCATTGCGTGCTGAGTGGCGGAACTCAACGCTGCGCATTGCCTTGTTACAAAACCCAGGAATTGATAATATTAAACTTAATATTAAAATTATATAATTAAAATATTTTCTAAGGTAGCCCTTTAACGTTACGCACTAACGTGTCTACTAACCGATACCTACTTATAAATGCACATTGCCGTATTGTGGTTTCAAACTCACTACCATCGTTTGAAGTAGGCCCTAATAGTTATTGTACAGTACAGTGTACATATAACTGTGTTTGACAAATAAGTCAATGTTTCGTAAGACTGACTCTCATATTGCAATTTAATAACAAATGCGGGCTTTGTATGAAATCAAATAAAAAGTTTGAGTCGTGGAACTCGGAATACATAAAAAATCTATTGTTATTCAAATAGTTCTTTTTAATATATTATATTCAAATATTAAATCATAAGTATATAAATAAAATATTAAAAGAAATGTATTTTTTTTACTGTATTTTTTTTTTATTTATTGTAACATGTATTATTATATCCATTGTGGCAGTCATCGTGACACAGTGGGACATCGTCTGACTGTAAACGCGATTGATTGTGAGTTCGATTCCCACTCGGGGGTATGATTAAATTATGTTCATTTTCTCGGCTCTGGTAAGATAAAACGTGGCGTTAAGTTCCGCCACTTAACATGGAGTGCCTATAATTCGGGCAGAATTCTGGCAACGCAGTATCTTGATACTAGGTTCTCTCCCCTACCTATAAAGCGTGAAGCTGCTTAAAAATATATCTATAACTATAAAATAGAATAATCTATAACAAGCCTGTCAAAGAGCGAATCAACAGTTTGCCATTTTTGACGGCCTCAAACAAAATCCAATCGAGCGTTATTCTGGGAACATTTTAATGGATTCCAATTATTCTTTTGAAAGTGTGAATGAAAGTGACAAAATGTTGAATTATGTAACTGTTTGAAAGGAAGAAAAATACTCGTATCAAAGTGATGTGATTATAAAATAGCTTTAAGTAATAAGACTGCCTTAGCATATATTTGACACGCATATGTATTTCTTTTTTTTCAGCTTCACACTTCACGCTTTATCCTGCTTAGCAGGGTAGGGTGGGAGAAACGTGAAACAAATCAAAGGGTATTTTTTGGCTTCATGCTTTATCCCGCACATAGCAGGGTAGGCAGAAGGAACAAAAGACCTAGTGTTAAGTCACTCCGTTCTCTTTTAACATTTCCGTTACCTACTTTCCGCCGAATTGAAGCACTGAGTGCTGAGTGGCGAACTCAATACCGAGCTGTATTGTTACCAGAGCAAAGAAATAAAAATACTAAATATTATTTAATATTTTCATTTCCTGAAGTCAGAATCGAACCCACAACCTCTGTGACACAAGCCTCATTTTTTGTTATAATGTTTCTTCTGATCACTACGGAAACGCGGTCCGTACCTTTTGTCAACTTTCTCTACATTTTCATATTACTTACCTAAGCTTAGAAAATAATATAAAATTATATTCCAAAGAGAGTCCAAATACTTTAATCAAAGGGTAATCTAAGCCTATAAAAACTTTACATACCAATTTAGGTAAATACAAGAGTATAAATGTATTATACGAGTATATATTATTTCATAATAAAGCATAACGTTGAATATCAATAACACACACGTAATAATGAATTCGATTTTTTTGTAAGATTCCTAGAAATTATGAAATAAGAGATTCATTTGTTCAGATTAAAGAAGACTTACAATACTTTCCAATAAAATATAGGTATTTTTATTATAAGCATACCTATCGATACTAATAAAATATTTTTATTAGCAGACCGGTTGACGTGTATAATATGCGTTACTATAGTAACATATATGCCTATTATATACAAATGTCTGTCGTGGTGCAGAGGCACAAGCGTGCGACTGTAAACGCGACAGGTTGTAGGTTCGATTCTCACTTCAGGAAATGGAATTTTTAATTTCCTGGGTTTGGTAACAAGTTCTGCCACTCAGCACGCAATGCCTCAATTCGGCGCAAAGTGGGTGATGGAGTGTCTTAACACTAGGTTCCCTCTGCCTACCCTGCTATATGCGGGATACAACGTGAAGCTATGTATGTATGTATTTATGTATGTATGTATATACAAAAGAGTATTGAATACACGGTAGTGTATATAATATTTATTTTTAACCGATTCTGGTAACAAGGCAAAGCGCGGAGTAGAGTTCTGCCACTCAGCACGCAACGTCGTTTGCGTCTTAACACTAAGTTCTCTAGTTCCCTCTGCCTATCCTGCTATGTGCGGGATACAGCGTGAATCAAAAAAATACATATAACATACCCATGTACCTCGTATAAAATAGCTGATATCAACCTGAAACAAATACATATACATATTAGTATCTTTGTATGCTTAAATAACTTCAAAAAATAAGGGAGATCTCAATTCGACTGTATTTTTTATGTGTGTTACCGCCAAAATTTTTAGTAGGTGAACCTATGAACATGACCATCGCGTTCAATTTTTTTAGGGTTTTTTAAATATATGAGATATATAAATAAATGCCAACAAAATGTGTTTCAAAATATCTTATACAATACATATATTTCTTCATACATTTTGTCTCTGTTACGAAACACATAAATAAAAGGATTCAATACCAACACACAATATAACTAACATTCACATATTAATTCATTGAGAGCCTTCGGACGTGACGGCGGAAAAAGCTGACAGCTTAATTTAAACTTTTCATAAAAATGGAAAATGGTTACATATATTTGTAACACGCTTTAATTAGCTTCACCTGTATCCTATTTACGACATGACCCTTATTGCCGCGTAATAGGATTCGCAGAGAGAAGTAGTATTACAATTTCTCCGTTCTCCGCTTTTTGTCGGAAGAAAATGAAAATAATTTAAACATACAACGCGACAGGTTGTATATTTCGATGGGTTCGATTCCCATTCCAGAAAATGAAAATTTTAAAATAATATTAAGAATTTTAATTTCCTCACTCTGGTAACAAGGCAAAGCGCGGTGTTCAGTTCCGCCACTCAGCACGCAATGGCTCAATTCGGTGGAATATGGGTGACGGAAATGTTAAAAGAGAACAGAGTGTCTTAACACTAGGTTCTCTGGTCCTGTGTGCTTACTTAATATTATCATTGCCCTGAATATAGATCGAACGGATTAACGTTTAAAGTCAAATGCTGTACCAATACGCCACATAGATGAGACATTACAATATATACTAATTAAATTTATTAACGACTATATTTTCTAATGAGCGGCAAGAGACACATAAAAAGCATAAGGACCTATCGGAGGGCAAATATAAAGAGGTCAATGACTGTGAAAGAAGTATGAAGGGATCGTAACGCCTGTTTTCTACGTTCTCTCTGACTACCTCCTAGGTATAAAGCCTAAAGCTAAGTAAGTAAGTAATCAGTTTTTCTAAAAAAAAATGTTAACGCCTGTCGTGGCGCAGAGGCCCAAGCGTGCGACTGTAAACGCGACAGGTTATGGGTTCGATTTCCACTTCAGGAAATGGAATTTTTCATTTCCTTGGTTTGGTAACATGGCAAGCAAGCGCGGCGTTTAGTTACGCCACTCAACACGCAATGCCTCATTTCAGCGGAAAGTGGGGAACGGAGTGTCTTAACACTAGGTTCCCTCTGCCTACCCTGCTATATGCGGGATACAGCATGAAGCTATGTACGAGGTGTGTTCAAAAAGTAAGGTGACTGTGAAATTTGGCGGGCAACATACTTTCGATTATCGATTTTTTTATTTTGTTATATTGGTACACTCTTCCCGAACATCTGTACCAAGTTTCAAGTGTATAGCATTTTTTGTTTGGTTGGGAGAGGCGTAAAGGTTATAAGTG
>JAKGSA010000704.1:539445-650381 GCA_033558755.1 Philaethria dido
TTAAAAATACAAAGTCACCTTACTTTTTGAACACACCTCGTATGTACTCGTATGTAAAAAAAAATTAAATTATAAATTTTGATTCAAGCTAGTTATTTTTCGAGCTCTAAAATGTCTCAAGATTACAAACGCCAATTGATGTAAATAAATGAAATAGCAATTTGTTCGTTACTCCTCTTTTAAATTGATGAGAACCTTTTAAAGCTGAACTGCAACTTTCACGGTTTTACAGAACTTTTCAGCGTTTTTTTTTTTCATTTTTATTAAAGTCGCTACTGAAAGTTGACTTTTAATGGCTTCAATTATATTAAAGAGGTTTCAAGATTTTTTGTTCATATGGAGAAAATCTAAGATTTAATAAAATAAAATAATAAACATGCGTGCGACTGTAAACGCGACAGATTATGGGTTCGATTCCCACTCCAGCAAATGGAATTTTTCATTTTCTGGGTTTGGTAACAAGGCAAAGCGCGGCGTTGAGTTCCGCCACTCGGCAAGCAATGCATCAATTTGGCGAAAAATAGGGAACGAAAATGTTAAAACAAAACGGAGTGTCTTAACACTAGGTTCTCAGGTTTAACACAATTGCCCCATATAACAAAGTATTTTTTAAATGTATAGCGTGAAAAAAAAACATTGCAAATGTAACACGAAAGTGTTACATAAAAATTAAATATATTTATTATAGTAAATATAAACATTAATTTCTATTCTTATTACCTTTGTGCTTGTCAAATTTGTGACTCAAATTAAATATTTAATTTTTATTAATTAGGAAAACGTGGTATACAGCGTTATTACACTTTGCCACGCATTACCTTCAAAAATCCGAACGAGTAGAAGCTATTAATAAAGCTTATGTAATGCAATATATTTTTACCGACTTGCAAAAAAGGAGAAGGTTCTCCATTCGACAGTTTTTTTATGTATGCTACTGCATATTTTTACTACACCAAGTTTGATGGTTCGTTTTTTTATATGATAGCTGGTGCTTCTGGTGTTATCTTATCCAAATTTAGTTGAAATATGATTAGTTTTTGAGTTATTTGTAATAATTGCGTTTTTTTTTCTAAACCACTTTTCCTTTTTTGTTAACATATTCATAATTCAAATCACATTTTCATAATTGTTTTACAAAGCAAAAGCGCGGCGTTGAGTTCCGCCACTCAGCACCCAAAGCCTCAATCCGGCGGTGAGTGAAAAAGAGAACGGAGTTTTTAAACACTAGGTTCTCAGGTTCCGCAGGGTAGGTAGAAACCTACCCTGCTATGTACGGGATACGGCGTGAAGCTATAAAACAAATATTTGTTTTACAATTTCTAAAAAAATATTTAATTATATCTTTTCATTAAAATCTAGCTCGGTAGTCAGAGTGACCATAGTGTCAGAAAACCTAGTGACGAGACACTCCGCTGGCCCCTTTCCATCCATCCATATTATATAGAAAAAAAGAGCATTGTTAAAAGAATATTCTAAGTTAGCATATTTATACTTACCTAATAATAGAAGTGAAACAGAACAAAGGCATCCCAGTATTAATCACGAGAACGCCTTAGAGGTTTGATCAAATGATTTCTGACCGTAAACGTGGCTATTGTACCGAGTTAATGTACTGTTTCTAGACTGACATCGATTTGATTGATAAATTTCCGACGATTAGTACACTAAGAGTCAACGCTTATATATGACTAAGTGCGGCGTTGAATTTCGCCACTCAATATGAAATTCATGCGAAAAGTGGAAAGAGGAGTGTTTTTACACTAGGTTCTCTCTGATCTTACTATACGGGAAAAGGCGTGAAGCTGCTTTGCTTGTTTTTTTTTACTAAAACATATTTTAAATTTTTATACTCGTACTTTTAACATATAACATATAAAATTTAATATATTATGGAAATAAGGCCGATATGGAAAATGAGGCGTGAAGAAAGAGGATTTTTTGTTGTACCCTGCAAGTAGCGGGGTAGGCAGAGGGAACCAGAGTAAGTAATAAAAGTACCTAGTGCTAAGACACTTTTTACCGAATTGAGGCCTGTGGTAGCACAGAGGTGTGCGATTGTAAACGCGACAGCTTGTGAGTTTGATTCCCACTCCGGGAAATATAAATATTAATAATATTTTCATTTCCTCGCTCTGGTGACAAGACAAAGCGCAACGTTGAGTTCCGGAACTCAGCACACAATGCCTCAATCCGGCGAATTTAGACTTATTTTGGTCAATTATGAAGTGTTTTGAATTATGCTTCATATTGCTTTTTAAAACTCGATATTTAAATGTTTTTTAAGATTGACTTTTGTACTTGCGTACACACGGCCATATGACACACAATGTCTCGAATTTGAGTGAAAAGTGAAGTAGCTTGACATTAGTTTCTCTATCTTCTATCTTGCTATAATTTCTTACTACTCTACCTTTGTCTTTTACCAGACGTGTTTCAACCACGCCATACACTAACAATTAATTTATTTATAATTATTATTATTGCAGTAGTCTTATCATATACGACAATGCGTCGTGAATTTATGACAATATTAAATGTTTCCTCTGCCTACCCTGTTCAATACAGCGATATAGCTGTGGATACAGCTTAAAGCTCAAAAAAAGATTCACCTCTATTAATTATGACACAAAAGACCTAGATTTTGTCTAAAATGTTCGCACGAATGCATAGTAAAAGAATAATAATGGAATTTCTAAGCTCTTTTCAGTTACTAAATCTAGCTAAAAAGAACTTTAGGCTAGAAACATCATAAAGACTTTATAATGAGAGAGATTTAAACAAAAAAAGAAAACCGGCTTTAATCCGGGTGTATATCGTATACACTAAAAAGTAAAATTATTGTTAATAACTCGAAAACTTTTTGTCGAATATTAACTAAATTTAAATTGGCTAACATCAGAATCATTAGTCATCATATAAAAAAAGAATCATCAAAATTAGTTCACCCAATAAGAAGTTATGAACACACATAAATATAGTCGCATTGATTACCTCATCCTTTTTTGAAATTGGTTAAGAAGGATTTTTAGCTAGAAACATCATAAAGACTTTGTAATGAACAAATGTATAACTTATACAGCGTTCTCTTAATGACGGTGCGTAAAATTTTTATTTTCTACATAGTAAAATTGTAATTACAACGCATAAAGTGAAAGATCGAAGAAAGCTCAATTAACCAGTTGTCAACATAAGGTAATGTATTTAGGGTACACACACCTATGAACACCTTTTATTGTAGCTAAACGCTTCCACCGCGTAGCAGGATAATTAGAAATAACTCAGTTCTCAGCCTTCCGTCCGAAATTGAAAAAAAATGTATTGAGTGACGTAACTCAACGCTGCACTTTGTTTTACCAGAGCGAAGAATTGAAAATAGTTTAAATATTATTATTTCCACGAGTGGAAGTCGAACCTACAACCAAACGCGTTTACAGTCGCAATCCCACTGCACTACGATGGTCTCAACGTTCCGTTTTTTTTAGCTTCACGCTATATCACGCACATAGCAGGCAGAGGGAACCTGAGAACCTAGTGTTAAGACATTCCGTTCTTCACTTTCTGCTGAATTGAGGCATTGCGCACTGAGTGGCGGAACTCAAAGCCGCGCTTTGCCTTGTTACCAAACCCAGGAGATGAAAATAACTAAACTTTTACATTTCCTGGAGTGGGAATCGAACCCACAACCTGTCGCGTTTACAGTCGCTTGCTATCGCTTGTGCCTCTGCGCCATGATAGGCATTCAACGTTCTTAAATATCATAATAAAGTTGACCTACAAAACTTTTTAAGCTGTGTTATGAATAAAGTTTTACATTCATTAAAACTAGTATAAAATATCATTTAATTATGAAATGAAAATTTAATTTCACACCTAAAAGTGCGAAATAGAACACTCTCTATAACGAAATATATTTGTACAGTTGAAGCCCTGTGTTTTACTGTAAGCACGTACGATAACACCTCGAACAAGGTTGAATTAATTAAATAGGATAATTAATGTCATTAAATTTGGCATTTATGGCTCAGAATGAACGCGACAGTTTGAGGGTTCGATTCCCACTCCAGGAAACGAAAATATTAAATAATATATTTAGTATTTTTATTTTCTCGCTCTGGTAACAAGGCAAAGCGCAGCGTTGAGTTTCGCCACTCAGCATGCAATGTCTCAATTCGGCGGAAAGTGGGAAACGGGAATGTTAAAGAGAACGGAGTGTCTAAACACGCTCTTCTCTTAAGTTCTCTGGTTCCCTCTGCTTACCCTGCTATGTGCGGGATACAGCGTAAAGCTGTAGTATTTACAATAGAAATGACAAGTTGGTGGCCATGGCATCACTGATAAATGGTGTATACAAGTTGAAATCACCTGAGAGTGTACTGGCTGCAACAGTAGTATCTGTGGATACATGGCATCGTAGATTAGGCCATGTGAACAGTATGTACTTAAGCAAAATGGTCTTGCAGAACGTTTTAATCGTACGATAGTGGAAAAGGCCAAGTGCTTACTATTTGACGCCAAGATGGGCAAGGAGTTTTGGGCCGATGCTTCGAATACAGCAGTCTACTTGTATAATCGTACTGTCCTTCCAGCATTAAATGGTAAGACACCTTATGAAGTATGGACAGGATGTAAGCCAGACATAAGTCATTTGCGCATTTTTGGCAGCCATGTCATGGTGCATGTGGCAAAAGAAAAGCGCCAAAAATGGGACAAGAAGTCAGAAGAGCAGATACTTGTGGGCTATCCAGAGGACATAAAAGGATACCGAGTTTATAGTCCAATCACTAAGAAAGTCAGTACCAGTAGAGATGTTATGATAATGGAAGAAGTGAGATCTCAAGTATCTATACATGTAAAAGAAAGCAAGAAATGCAATGAAGAGAGCTTAGATTCAGTGGGGGACACATCTTCAGAAGGAGAGGATACTCGAACATGTGTGCTGATACTGGAGTGAAGGCGTTGTACGATGCTGGCGATCTGACTCTGCAGGAAGCATTGGCAGGGCCAGAGAAGGAGCAGTGGTTAAGTGCGATTAGGAAAGAACTAGACTGTTTTAGTGAAAGTGATGCATGGGAGTTGGTAGATGCTCCAAGTTCAGGTACAGTTATGAAGTACAAGTGGGTTCTTAGAAAGAAATATAGGTTATGGGCCCAGCAAAGTCAGTATTTAGCTAGGGAAAGTCATAATTTTCAGTTTAGCTCAGTTTGTAGCGTAGGTCGCGAGTGATAAGTAAAATCATGTCGACAAATTACTTAATGAATGTAAAAAGCTAAAAGGGCGGGAAAATTATACGGAATGGTGCTTCGCTGCGGAGAATTTTCTGATCTTGGAGAACATGGAGCATTGCATAAGACATGTTGCCAGAAAGATTACAGAAGCCGCTGATGATGCGAGGACTAAAGCTAAATTGATTCTCACAATCGATTCTACTTTGTACGTGCACATAAAGGATGTCAAAACGTCGTTGGAGCTTTGGAATAAGCTGAAGGCTTTATTTGATGACTCCGGTTTCACCAGACGCATAAGTTTATTGAGAAATCTCATCTCAATTCGTCTCGAAAGCTGCAGTTCTATGACAAGTTATGTGACACAATTAGTGGAGACTGGACAGAAACTAAGCGGATCCGGGTTTCAAATTAGTGACGAATGGATTGGCTGTTTATTATTAGCTGGTTTAACCGAGAAATATGCACCGATGATAATGGCGATTGAGCATCCGGGTATCGCCATTACAACCGACGCCATTAAAACGAAGTTGATGGATTTAGAAGAAAACAGTGGCGACGCTAGCGGAGCATTTGCGAGTTTTCAAAAATTTAAGATTGGCAACACCGGTCATGGCGGAACTAGAGACAATGGATGTACGTCAAAGTTAAAGAAAGTACTTCGATGTTACAGATGTAAACAAATCGGACACTATCGCAATCAGTGCACGAATTTTAATAAAGATTCTTCAAAAATGGACTTCCAAAAGATTCGAACGGCAACCTCATAGTTTGGGGGCGAGGAACAAACACCATAGTAAAACTAGTACGTGGTGTCCACGATGGTGCTATTTTCTCTCTCTGCGCGAGGAAAGACGGAGGGATTGTCTCTGCCGGCGGGAAGGATGGGAGACTTGTGCTGTTTGATGGGGAACTTAATGCGACGGGCACTGAAAATGTGATCTTTACAAAAACTGCTCGTTTTATTAGTAATTATAGGTTATGGGCCTATTATAAAAAAATTGCTATAAAAAACACTTAATTGATATAATATTTATTTTAAAAACTGCTAAAACTATCAATAAATAAATTTTGTAACATTCAGTCACTGTATATCTATACGTTATTAGCAAATGTATGTCTCTTAATCTATAATTCACCTTTCTGAGTGCGCTTAATAGAAACTAACGACATTTTCCCAAATCGAACAAAAGTTAATAGGCAGGACAAGTTTACTAGTTCCCTGAAGCACGTCGACTTTATCGCGAACTTTTAGTTTCCAGTTACAAACTTCAATGGAATTAAACTTTCGTAACAACTAAGTTTAATTTTACTATAAATTTTTCAAGTGATAAGTTCAAGTGTTGTAAATGGGTGCATTTCTATTTATATTTTTTTAACTTCACGCTGTATCCCGCATATTGCAGGGTAGTAACCTAGTGTTAAGACACTCACTCGTTCTCTAACATTTTCGTTTCCCACTATTTATATCATATCGATTATTGGATTCGAATCTCATGCAAGATAAATCGATTTTGTCATTAATATCCCTATGGTCGAACAAGACATAAATATATTGTTTATTCAAAATAATTATTAACCGACCGAATAAAAAACACCGAAATAAAAATAAGTTAAATGTAATCATATGGGAATCGAATCCAAAACCAATGGGGTTTACAGTCGGTATTGTCTCACAAAACCACGATTGCAGTACTTTAAACTAAAGAGAAAAGACGCATCATATTCTTTTCATCTACTAACAAAAAATAAATATTAATGAAATAAATCATACATGAATTGTAATTTATACAGTCTAAGAAAAAAATCTAGAATCCTTCAAATGCTAAAAATAATATAAATCCCGACCGCCCATTGAACACGTACCAAAACTCCATAAAGCGAAGGTTGGTAACGTATTTTACTTGCAAATAGACCTATATCTTGCCACTTGTTCCCTCATCTGCAATTTTACGTGCGTTTTGCGAGATCTGCTCGGAATTTCCATCTTTTGCTTAATTCTTCATCTGAATCGTATATGAATCATACTTGTAAATCGGTTAATCTCTTATGATTTGTTTGCTGATGTTATCAAAGGTTTTCAGAATCTATATATAAATACGTGAAGCAAAAACTTTGTACTTTTGTTGTTTTTTTACGAAAATTACGTAGACGGAGCCGTATGAAATTTGACACACATATAGCTTATATAGAGAAGGAGTGCAGAATGGCAATATTTTTTAAAAATAATGCATAAAAAGTATATTAAATTAATATAATAAATGGTACACACACTACCATAATTTGCGATCCATGTTTATATAAAGTGACATATACGTTGCTACGCAACGCGTTGTTAACGCGTCAACGGGGATACTAGTTTAGAAAGTAGTTGTCTAGAAGTCCGAAATTTCGAACACCATACAGTAGACCGCGGTCACTGGTACCACCTACCTAAATGTATTTCCGAACACTAAAATATACCCGACCAATCCGCTTAAAATAGTAATTAATATACATTTAACATACATACATACATACATACATACATACATACATACATACATACATACATACATACATACATACATACATACATACATACATACATACATACATACATACATATATGCATAGCTATAGCTTTACGCTGTGTCCTGCATATAGGAAGGTAGGCAGAGGGAACCTAGTGTTAAGACACTCCGTTCCCCACTTACCGCCGAATTGAGATATTGCGTGCTGAGTGGCTGAACTCAACGCCGCGCTTTGCCTTCTTACCAAACCCAGGAAATGAAAAATTCCACTTTCCTGGAATGGGAATCGAACCCACAACCTGTCGCGTTTACAGTTGCACGCTTGTGCCTCTGCGCCACGACAGGTGTTATATAGTATCAATTAATATTTTAAAAAAACGCCAAAGCCAAAGACATACAACTTACATCGTAGATATCATAATATGTCCTCAATAGATCTCAAACCCACTACTGCCTCTAATAAACGGCTTTACCTATAGGAAATATCAATATAAAATCCCTCAGTAGTTAAATTGTTGTCATGGTTTAATAAAAGCTCAAGTAAGTGCAGTGAGGGAGCGAGTCAAACTTTATTACTTATAGTTCTAAACATTATTTATGGGAGAGGACGGTTTTAATATAGTTTTACGGGCCACATCGTAAATTTCTGTATTATTATCGTAAAAATTCGCTTATTTATAATCTAGTTAGCTTCTAGGCGTATTCTTATGTTTAAGATTTAGTGAAAATCGATAACCCTTTTTGTAAATTTGACAAGGGTATAAAGATGAGGCCCATCGTAGCGGTAGAGGCACAAGCGTGTAGCTGTAAATGCGACAGGTTGTGGGTTCGATACCCACTCAAAGCAATGAAAATATCAAATAATACTTAGTATTTTCCTTTCACCGCTCTAGTAACAAGGCAAAGCTTGACGTTAAGTTCCGCCGCTCAGTATGCAATGCCTCAATTTGCGCGGAAAGTAAGGAACGTAAATGTCAAAAGATAACCGAGTGTCTTAACACTATGTTCTCTGGTTCTCTCTGCCTACCCTGCTATGCGAGAGACAGTATGAAGCTAAAAAAGAAACAAAGAAAAAAAATTATTCTTGAAAGCGTAGCAGCTGAAGCATTATTATTGTTTAGGTACAATTAAGGTCTTAAAACAAAAAGAAAACATTTAGGTTTTCTAAAAGTAACATTATTAGAAATAACTCAAAAACTACTTGTCACAGCTTAACTAAAATTAAAAGTAAACATTAGAAGCACTCTCTTCTTCGTGTCACTCTTGGCAGAATGGTCGTGGTCAACATGTATACCCCGAGGGGACAGGTACAGCTCTCCGTACGATTTTGCGCCATTTCTCCCTATTTGACGCCATTCTGGTACACTCGTATATTGTTAAGTCGCTAGTGGGCAGACCAATATACGAGAAGCACTAGCTATCATATAAAATAAGAATAATCAAAATTGGCTCACCCAATAAAAAGTTACGCTATAAGACACATGGAATAGAAATAAAAATACATTAAAATTAATAATACCCTCCTGTTTTGAAATTGGTTAAAAATATTGGTTTTCTGCATTTCTTTTCCATATATATTTTAATATACTAAATTTCCTACTCCTCCATCCGCATAACTTTCATGAAAAGGGGACCCTTCACGTATTAATATAATAAATAACTTTGTGAGCAAATAATCTTACTTATTATGACTTTATTCCTATTTTTGGACGAAGTTGACGAAACTGTTAAACAAAATCTAATATCTATTACACAACTACGATTATTGCTTTCTTTTTTCACAACAATGTGTCCGTAAGAAGCGTGAATACGTTAATAAATCGACATGCATTTATAATTTTATTTAAAAATAAATTCGCATGGGCACTGTTTTTAATAAGTAAAATAATCTACCATATGAAATATTATTATGTATTAATAATTAAGATTTTACTGTATTACGAATAACTCAAAAACTAAATGATCACATCAGAGGCACTACCACATATATAAAAAAAGAAAGATCAAAAAAGGTTCATCAGTAAAAAGTTATGGTGACATACAAAAAACAAACCAATCGAATTGAGGACTCCTCCTATTTTGAAGCCGTTTTAAAATAATTTTAATAACAGAAACATAGAATAATACTGATGAAGGGAAATGAAGAGTCTCTAAGAGACTTTAGAGGAGTGTCTTAACACTAGGTTCTCAGGTTCCCGCTGCCTACCCTGCTATGTGCGAGATACAGCGTGTAGCTAAAAAACACTTACAGCTAAAAGTTAATCTTAAACATACTAGCTTGATTTATTCACTTATTCACGCTTGTTACAAATATATCCTTACTACAATCGAACGTTATACTGAAGTCAAGATAGTCAAGACAGTTACTGACACGCACAAAGATCTGCTCGTGATGGAATGAATGGCGATAGCGAGATAAATGGCTTTCACCAAAGATTTGATTCAAATAATATGGGTTGAGATATAGTTTATCAAGCCTGACATTAAGATTGAGGTTTTTGAAATATTAATATACATTTCTGAAGCCATCGTGGCTTGTGAGTCGTGACTCGGGAAACTATTTATATTTATATTATTTTATTTTACTTGTTCTGGAAATTTTCAAACTTCATTATCTCGAAAAAGGGCGGAAAGTGCAGAACTGGGTGTCTTAACACTGAGCCCTTCACCCTGGTAAGCGGAAGCTTACGTATTTTGTTTCGAAAAGCAATTATTAAATATAACCACTATATATTGGATTGACGCCGTCGTGACGTAGTGGGACAAAGTCCGATTGTAAACACGATCTGTTGTGGGTTCGATTCCTTCCTTAAGAAATAATTAAACTTAATTAAAATGTAGACTTCCGCCACTTTGCGTGTAACGTCTCGAAGTCAGGCAGAACGCGGTGAAAAGTGTTTTAACATTAGGTTCTCTCTGACCAACCTTTCTATGGGGAATGAAGAAGGCTCCTTTTTTTCCAATGGCAAAATGGCTACGATTTCTTTCGGGCTGTTTTTAGAAATTTAACTATTTTTTTAATATAATAAATTCTTAAACTATTAATATATACATAAATGTAATTTATGCCTATAATAATGAAAATCCAACTATTGTGACTGTAAATACCTAAAAATAATTCTTTATAATAATTTAAATCGCAAAATAAATATTTTTTCACTATTTGGAAGTTTCTAAAGTCACCATTTCACTCTTAGTTAACCAAAGCGTAGTTTAAGCCATACGTGTGTGCGAAGTTTCAGCTTAATCGATAGCCAATAACGTGCTAGCAATTCAGTTGTAAGCTGTGTCCCATATACACTAACTAACAAGGCAAGTTAAAAAGGATTTTAAAATTATTCAAATTTGTGAAAGAATCTAAATATAAGTGTAATTATGCATTTATGTATCTTCTGCGTAGAGTAAGGCATAAAGAACATAGTGTTTAGACACTGTTTTCTACGAGTACTTTTGGCTTAATTTTGAGACGAAACACTGAAAGTATTAAATTAATTGAAGCCAGTCGTGGCGCAGAGTCACAAGAGTGCGACTGTTAACGCGATAGATTGTGGGTTCAATTCGCACTCCAGGGAATGAAAATATTTAATAATATTTAGTATTATCATATCTGCGCTCTGATAACAAGACAAAGCGCGGCGTTGAGTTACGCCACTTAGCAACGCCTCAATTTGACGGAAAGTGGGGAACGGAAATGTTAAAAAGGATGGAGTGTCTTAACACTAGGTTTTCTGGTTTCCTCTGCCTACCCTGCTATGTGCGGGATACAGCGTGAAACTAAAAAAAATTGAATTAATGATACTTTAAGTATTACTTGCCAAATAATTAATATAAGAGTATTATTTTTATGTACTTTTTCTAAAAAATGTTACAAAACTTTTATTAAAAAAATCTAGAGACATATATGTATATTATAAGCAGAAAATAGTTTTTCATTCAACTACATAGAACTGAAGGACCAGCAATTTTAAGCAATTTTAGTTGCAACAAAAGAACCGACATAAAGTACCGACCGTTTGAAGTTACGTCTTAATAGAGTGTATAAGTGAATTGTAATTTAATCCAAAATTATTTTGATGACTAAAAATATGAAAAATATTATAAAAAATGATTTTAAAAAATATTTCGAAAAAACTGACTTTCGACAGAATTTCACCACTCAGCACGCAATATCTCAATGCAGCGGAAAGTGGGGATCGGAATTGTTGAAAGAGAACGGAGTGTCTTAACACTAGGTTCTCAGGTTCCCTCTGCCTACCCTTCTATATGCGGGATACAGTTTGAAGTCAAAAAATAACATCTTTTTAATTGAATTTACTCATTTGACTTATATTCTTGTTTTTCTTGTAATAATTTTTAGTGCAAGAAGAAAGTAGCTCGTGATACTTAAATCCGTTTCACGCTATATTATAACGTATTGATTTTAATATTAACAATCAGCACAGTTCACGGGTTCGATTCCCGCTACGTAGAAATCTTTATACGTTTTCAAATTATTAAGATTTCAACAAAAACGACTTTAACTATGAAAAAAAAACTAAATTTAAATGGGATCACAATAAAATGACTAGCTAAAAAACCTTATACAGTAATACACACATAAAAAAATCAGTTGAAATGATAATCTCATCCTTTTTTTAACATACATAAGAGCTTCACACTGTATTCCGTATATGGCAGGGTAGGCAGTGGGAAACTAGTGTTAAGACACTCCGTTCCCCATTTTCCGCCGAATTGAGGCATTGCGTGCTGAGTAGCGGAACTTAACGCCGCGCTTTGCTTTTATTACCAAAGGAAATAAAAAAAACCATTTCCTGGAGTGGGAATCGACCCCACAAGTTGATTAAAATAAAATGTTAACTCTAAGATTATCTTGACTTCCCAAGTGATCAAAATTAAACTTAAGCCTATCTTTACCCCGATATTTGGAAGAATATAAGTTGCCAAATCATTTTCAAGATAGCAAAGATGACTCGGAAAGAGGTCCGAGAGATGAGTAACAATTTTTTTCTCTATCTAAACCTATTAAGCCTTAATATATTTTGCGTTGGACTTCTTCTGATTTTCTACGAAGAATTAACCGTTTGTACATACATCATTTTGTCCATATATAATATTTCACAGTGGCGAGGCGTAAATATAACAAGGTATCCACCGGCTTACAATTTGTAATTGACAATAAATATTTTGGAAAAAGTTTGGAGGGACTTTTTAAAAATCAAGTATGAGACTTAAAAAAAGGGTCGCCAGGATAATGTAGAGCTTCAACTCTAATGTCTAAAACCACCTAAAAATTACTAAATACCTTTACATCTATACCGGATTTCCTAAATATACCGGCTTCTCTAAAAATATACCGGTTTCCTTAAATTTACCGGCTTGCCTTTATAACATTTTCACCCCTCGCCACTGATATGTCATTATGTTCATAACAAAAGGCAAAATTAATTATATACATTTCATTAAGTGTAAGTATTTTTTGTAATTTTTAATGTTTCTGTTTATTAAAATTCGTAAATAAATAACCTTACTAGATAAGTGTAAAATATAAGAATATTGTGAATAACTAACAAAAAAATATACTCTTGAAACAAAACTATATGTCACTTTATAAGTATGTTCCCTTAAAAAAACATTTTTTTTAATAATACTTTTCATCATTTGATATATAATAGTATTCTACTAAAGTAATAAAACCAAGGTATACAGTTTAGAGTTTCTCTTTTTCATGCTAAATTTATTTAAATAAAGCAAATTTATTATGAAAGTGAGTAAATTTCCTAAATTTACTGGATGACTTGAGAATTTCACATACACGTATGAGGGAACTTTTATGTTGAGAAAGTTTTAATTTAGTTTATATTGAACTTCCACTTCATGGTAGAATATATAGCAGTGAAAAGAAGGTTTTAAGAATGAAAAGAACAAACGTACAACGTAAGCGCGACAGGTTGTGGGTGCGATGCCCACTCCAGGAAATGGAATTTTTCATTTCCTGGGTTTGGTAACAAGGCAAAGCGCAGCGGAAAATGGGGAGCGGAGTGTCTTAACACTAGGTTCTCAGGTTCCCTCTACCTACCCTGCTATATGCGGGATACAGCATGTAAGTATGTATGCGTGAGCGTGAAGCTTAATCACGCTATTTTCTGCATAGTAGGGTAGGTAGAGAAAAGCCTCCGCTTTCCACATGAAAACAAAACATTGTATGTTGAGTGGCGGAACTGAACGCAGCGCTTTGTGTTACTAAAAAGAAAAAAATTATATAATCCATAACAATTATGACAGTCTTCTGCGCCTGGCATGGTGCAGAGGCTCAAGCGTGCGACTGTATGTATACGCGACAGGTTGTGTTCCCATATATTTAATATTTTCATTTTCTGGGTCTAGTAACAAGGCAAAGCGCGGCGTTGAGTTTCGCCACTCAACACGCAATGCCTCAATTCAGCGAAAAGTGGTGAAGTGTAGAAAGAGAATGGAGTGTCTTAACACTAGGTTCTCAGGTTCTCTCTGCCTACCCTGCTATATGCGGGATACAGCAAGAAAATTATTACAGTATAAAAGGTTTACATAAGACACAAAAGTCAATACAAATTTTCGCATTTCGTAACCAAAGGTAAGCAATTAATCACTTTAGGTTAACTCTTGACACTTATACGAAATGAAACTGAAATTCAGCTTTCAATGGCCCGTGAAAACCTGCGAAGTCTGTTAGACTACAAATGGTCCAAATTATTCGAGTATCAAAATGGTAATTTCCTCTCAAAGAGTTTTATGTAAAATAAACGATTATGGTATCCTGTCAATCGCATTTTGTATTTACTTTGTAATAAGGCCAACGTAGTTTATTTAACCAACTTTTAAAGGCAGGAAGTTCTTAATTCTACTGTATTTTTTCATATATTAATAAGTTATTACTGGCTAAATCAATTTTGATAATTTTTTTATGATTAAGTAGTCTTGCTGCTGCTGATGTGGTGTGGCTGATGTATGGTTTTTCATTTTTTTATAATAATCTTACTCATATTTTTTATTTTAATTAAAATCTATTTTCTTTTTTGTTTAAATTTTAATTATACGTATAAGGGATTTTACATTTTCGCTATCTATAAGGCCTACTTCGGATTCTAAAAGGCCCAGATTCAAATTTTGTTACCTTAAGATTTTACACGATTTCATAATATTTTTCTTATCTTAACTGTACAAAGAACACAATGACAATATTATAACATACTATAATAGGTTTGTTAAGTAATATTGACCACTGTTTTTTTTTCATTAAAAATACCCGCTGTCAGTTCATGGTCTGCTCTTAATGGCACTTCGTGTCGTACAGTGCTTAAGCGATCTTAACTAACACCTGAACGATAGTCTAAGATGTTGTCTCTCTATTGTCATTTTTCTAAGAAATAGGTGAAACATCTCATATTTTTTTTTAGTAACTTAGGTATATAAATAAAGTTAGACTTTTACCATAGTTTTATCGATTTCAAAAAAGGAGATGTGTTACCGTATAACTATTTAATGGGTGAACCAATTTTGATAATGCCTTTTTTAAAATGGTGGCTAATGCTTCTGATGAGTTCCCCTTAATTTAATTAAGATCTGATTAGAAGTTTTTGAGTTATTCGTAATAATTTTATTATAAAGTAAATTTTACTCCAATTCGGTTCTCTTTTGTTAAAATCTAAATTATTTTCATATCTCCGCTCGTATACCAATAGAATAAATGTATATATCCTAAAATAACATTATTAGCATATGAATAACTTAATAGCAATGAATATACCCAAATAAATACCGCTTTCTAAACCTCTTAAAAGCAAATACAGCAAAAATCAATTCTATGTAAGCACTCATCCCACTTGACATTCATTACGGGTCCGACCTCAGCTGACCAGAATATAAATGTATTTAATTTAGATATTATATACGGGACGTATTTTGCATGAAATTTGCTACGATTTTACTCTCTTGGTGACTGACTTTGGTTGTACGCTGCTCAAAATGTATGCATAAGCTTATATAGTATGTATAGCTTCACGCTGTATCCCGCACATAGCACGGTGGCAGAGGAAACCAGAGAACCTAGAGTTAAGACACTCCGTCCTTTTAACATTTCCGTTTCCCACTTTCCGCCAAATTCAGGCATGGCTGAGTAGTGGAACTTAGCACCGCGCTTTACCTTGTTACCAGAGCGACAAAATGAAAATATTAAATATTATTGAATGTAGTGGAAATAGAACCCACAACCTGTCGCGTTTAGGAAGGAAGACATTTAAGTAAATTTAATTTCTTCGCTTTGGTAAGATGAATTGCGAATATGAACTCCGCCACTCAAACTCTGGAAATTCGGATGGTAAGTGTAGGACGGAGTGACACTAGGTTTTCAATCATTCCTTTGCTATGTGCACGAAAACGCATGAAGCTGTGTTTTTTAATATATCAAATTTTAAAATAGAGTCTGTTTGAGCGTCATTCGAATCCACTACTATAACGTACGAGTATAATAACCAATACATTACAACGGTGTTATATTTTCAATTATAATATTTTAATAAAGCTTCTCGTTTAAAAGATATCTTAAATCAAATGCGAAATAAAGTTACTGAGTATGACAAAATACTCCAACTTAATTAGAAAATCAAATTATCAATTAAACTTCAACGTACAGATATCTTTGTCAAAGAATAATGTAATCTGTGTTAATTAGGGTTGTCAACCATACTGTAATATATAATAATGTTCTATATTTTGGCTTTATGAATATATGGGGATACTATATATATATAGGACGCTTGCGTTACTAAGCGACTGACAGACAAAACTGTTTTTTAGCTTCTCGCTATATCCCGCACATAGCAGGGTAGGCAAATTGAACCAGAGAACCTAGTGAAAAAACATCCTAGTGTTAAGACTCCGCCCTATTGACATTTCTCTTCCCCACTTTCTGCCAAATTTTGGCATGGTGTGCTGAGTGGTGGAACTAGACGCCGCGCTTTGCCTCGTTACCAGAGCGAGGAAATGAATATACCAAATATTTTAATATTTTAAATTCCGGGAGTGAGAACCGAACCCACAACCTGTCGTTACAGTCGCACGCTTGTGCCTCTGCGCCACAACTGGCGGGCAATAACACAGTGTATAAAGATTTTGGGTAATTTGGAATTCAAATTACAATCATTGATTGCTTACACAATTAAACGTTTTCCAAATGTTTCTAAGTTTAAAGTGTATTTCAGTTTTAAAAATTCTGCAATAAGAAGAAATAGTAAAGCTTGGACGTTCAAATTTTAATAACTCCATGATTGAAAATCTGCACAAAAAGTTTCAAGCGCTCTAGCTGATTAAGCTATGCGGCTAGAACTATTTTATTGTTTACAATTTTGTAAAAAACATTTCAGAAAATCTTCCTAAGACTTATTTATTAAAAATAATATAAATGACAACTTAAAAGCCATCATGTTGGAGTGGAACAGTGTCTGACTGTAAACGTGTTGTGTTTGGTTGTGGATTCGATTCCTACTTGTTGGAATTATTATATTGTTAGAAATCATAATCTATGGCGAGGGTATATAAGGAATCGTAATTACCCTCCTCAGGAAATATCGCTGACGTTACTCTGATCCATTTTTAAATTTCATTTTTTATTTGATTCACAAGTTACTATTCCATTCTAACTTAATATTTTTCGTAATTTCTAAGAATATATTATTATTCTTATTCTCTGCTCTGGTAAGACAAAGACCAGCGTTGTGTTCCGCCAATCTACATGCAATGTTGATTGTGAAAGGAAAGTGAACATAATGTTAGTTTCTCTCTGACTTTTTTTTAATGATAAAACATGACAAACGAGCAGAAGGACCACCTGATGGTAAGTAGTTACCTTCGCCCATGGACATCTAAAACACCAAAGGTGTTGTAGATGCGTTGCCGGCCTAATGTTAAAAGCGGGAACAGGAGGAAATAATGTAGTAGCCGCGGCAGTACGCCATCAGAACTACCACATTCTGAGGAAAGGAAAGGTGGGAATAGGAAGAACCTGGCTTACATGTCATCGAACCGGAACACATCAGTAGATATTTGGCGGTTCGTCTTTGACATGATAGTGGTCGCGAGCCAGCCGGATGACGAACCTCCTACCACCTAACTACTGAGATACCTGCCTCTTACGGAACCCAACCCAGCGGCGGAGGGGAAGTTGTATATTAACCCCATCCCCTCACAGGTAGAAGTGCCCTGCGGTAAAAAACGTAAAACTGTTTTTAAAGCTAATAACAATTACCCATAAAATACTGAAATTCAGAAAATATTCTCAATTTTTATGATTTTTCTTTTACTATGAAATATATATGTGTTATCCATATAAATATAGATATATTTTTATACGTCGGAGACACCCACTGTCGTCTAGAAGCTTCATTTTAGCGGCTATTGTGATGAAATTTCCCGGGGGATAGTTTGATATTCAATAGCAAACGTGAGAAAGAATCGTGTGTAGTAAACTATACCTTCTTTCTACAATTTTTTTTGCAAATTTAAAATAGAGCTTAGAGTGTAATGGGAGTGTCTAGAACGTAGATTTTACCTCTCTCGCAATGTACAACTACAGGAGATGCATTGAGATAAGAAAGAAATGATTAATGAGTAAAATAAATACTTTATATTTTTTTAAATATCATTGATTTCGCTTATAAACTGTGTGCCAAATTTCACCTACAAATTTGCTTCGTAGCTTTGAATATTTTAGAACTATTATGATAAGATAAACATTTCTAGAAAATGTATTTTTATATATATATTATATATTTAAAATTTGAATTTGCTAATACAAAAACAAGTAACAACAAGCGTATAAGAATTTTAAAGTTACGTATGACTTAGTAACGAGTGCTTGGACAGTTTTAAAGGTTAAAGGTTTTAAGGATTGTTCGAATTGTGCGAGGCGTGTTTTTATTTTCCAAAAATGTTTCTCTTTCAGTTTGTTTTTTCATAATTTAGTATGAAACGAAGGAATATTTACACATATGAGTATATGAGTCGTATTAAATTAAAGGCGGAATCTATCAAATCATATTATCATATTCGTATGGAAAAATAGTAAATATAAAAAAAGTCGTTAAAGATTTTCTTTCCATGTCAAAGACAGCAACGTCTAAATCTAGATTAAGGATAATATCAGATACGGTGAACTAAAAAATTAAACTTACTGTAAAACATTCAAAGTACAGATTTTGATTGTAAGCTATTCATATGTTCACAAGAGGCAATTGTGATGTAACCTCAGATGTCCATCTTGTGGAACTACAGGCACTCTGTGCTCAGACCAATTACCATGTAGTACTAAAACGACACATACAATATATATACAGATTTTAAATTAAACAACTTTACTCAATGAAATACTAGCTGTTACCCGCAGCTTTGCTCGCGTGGTTTGTCTAATGGAAGTTCATATAACATACTTAGTATATAGTGCGTATATGCGCTAATTTGAAGGCTTTGAAGTAGCTACATTTTCAATTTTTTTGACAAACAATCATGTCTGCCAAAATATTTTGTTATAAAAACTATTCTATGTATTTTTTAATACCTGTAAGAATTTGTGTACAAAGTTTCATGACAATCAATTAAGTAGTTTTGGTGTGAAAGCGTAACAAACCAACTTACATTCACATTTATAATGTTAGTAGGGATTATGGTAAAATATTACTTTAACTGAAATATTTTCGTACTATATATTTTGTTTAAAATTGTTTCATTTAATTTAAAACTCAATGTTTCAATATTTTACAGTCGGATACTTGTCGGATTTATTATTTTGGAAATTAATGATTTCATTATTAATGAATGTTAAGTATTGTATAATGTGAATGTAGTTAGCGTGGAAGGGATGGATGTGAACGAAAGAGATTTTGAATATTTGTATAGGTATGAATAATTGATATGGTTAAAATTTTTACAAAAAAACCCGACTTCAAGTAAAATATTTTAAAAAGTACAATTATTACGAATAACTCAAAACTACTCGTACGGATCTTCACTAAATTTAAATGGGACCACATCAGAAGCACTAGCTATATTATACAAAATCTCATTACCTTTTCAATGAACTTAAGTAAGTTAACATTGTTTACTCAATATATATATATATATATATATATATATATATATATATATATATATATATTTATTTCTACAAAACTTTTGTAGTTAAAGAGAATCCAGTATGATTCTTCATTTTCTACTCTCTGTTCATTTATGATATATTGTATTTTAGGTAGCGGATTCTAACATCGATTTTTGTCTTATATACCGACGAAATAAGGATAATTTAAATTGCAAAAAATATCCCAAATGAAGATAGAAGTCTTTACATGGCATAATATTAATGATCAAAGACATTGCGTGTCATGTATGACAGTCAGACACTACCTCACTCATGTCCTACTTAGCTTCATATTTGATTCCTCGCAGTATAATACACCTGGCGCTACGGCACCCGCATACTTCTTTCGTCTCATCCACAGTCATTAACCTCTTCATGCCATTTAGTCCTCGTGCTTTTTACGTGACCTTTCTCCAGTATCATTGATACTGTGTTCGCGAAAGTCAACTGAAGTCTTCTCCCACCTCGTTTGCCGTTCATCTTTGCTTAACATATCTTTCTTCATCTATCCTCTCGATGTCACCAAACCACCTGAACACATCTTTCTCACTCACGTTAAATAATATACCCATTTATAATAATATTATTAACACTGAACCAACATCGTCCTCGTTAAAATTAAAATCAAAAATAATTTCGACACCTTTCATCCCTTCGTTAATTTTGACAGAGAAAGCGGCTATTATGAGAGATTTAATTGCGTTATATTTAATCAGGTTCCGACACTTTTTAATGATATGCTTTTTTTGATATATGATATTATTTTTAATTTAAAAAAAGGTGTATCTATCTATATTAACGTATAATTTTTTTTTAATTTTGGGTCTCAATTTTCATTTTCTTACTCTTTGTACATTTAATTTTTTTTTCGTTTTTAACTGTATCCCGCACATAGTAGGGTAGGCCGAGGGAACCAGAAAACCTAGTGTTAAAACACTCCGTTCTCTTTCAACATTTCCGTTCCTCATTTTCCGATGAATTGAGGCATTGTGTGCTGAGTGGCAGTTAAGTTATTGTGTAATAATTGGTAAAAAAATTGCCATACTCTATCTTATCAGACTATCTAAACATAAACATTCAGTCAATAATAATTAAAATTCTAACAAAAAAACAAAAACTGTCTTCACATAAAATACGCGAAAAAATAACATCATTACGAATAACTTAAAAACTACTCGTCAGATCTTAACTAAATCTAAACCACTTCAGAATCACTAGCTATTATATAAAAAAAGAATGATCAAAATTACGGCGGCGTTGAGTTTCGCCACTCAACACGCTATGCCTCAATTTGGCGGAAAGTGGGGAACGGAAATGTTGAAAGAGAACGGAGTGTCTTAACACTAGGTTCTCTGGTTCCCTCTGTCTACCCCGCTATATGCGGGATACAGCGTGAAGTTAAAAAAAAAATCACAATTACACAGTAGAAAGTTATGCGGTAATACACACAAAAAAACATAACGCACCTCCTTCTTTTTTAAAATTAGTTAAATAAATCGGTCATTTATTTGAATAATAAATATATTTCTATTTTAGACACCACTTAGCAGATGCCACAGTTTACCCTGTAAATCCATTTCGTACCCAAAATAGCAATCGAGTTTGAGCTTATCTTCATTATAAGATTCAGCGTGTTTAAGGTAGGTCATGATAATGTAGATTTTTTTTAGTTATTTTAATTGACATACTTATGTATTATATATTTTTGCTTGTATCATTATTTTTTCAATTTCACGCTTTTTGAATTATTGAAGAGTAAGCAGTGAGAAACTAAAGTCGAAACACCCGGCTTCCCGTTTTCTGATCTGAATTCAAGGCAAAGAAGGAAAAAGAGTATAATTAAAAATGTATGTTCCCGCAAGTGGGAATCGAACCTACAACCGTGTTAATAGTCAGAGCGCCACGACGCAATAGTGCAATGTTTTATACAAAATAACTATTACTCACAATCTTTGCAAAACATTTTTGTTAGCTTCACGCTGTATTCCGCACATATCAGGGTAGGCAGAGGGAACCAGAAAACCTAGTACTAAGACACTCCGCTCTCTTCTAACATTTTTGTTGCCCACTTATTGCCGAATTGAGGCATTGCGTGCTGAGTGGCCGAAATCAACACCGCGCTTTGCCTTGTAAAACAACCGTTGATATTACGAGCGTATAGAGAACTAGTTGTTTTGCGTAGTCCATGATACCTAAAGTCCCGTTTGTCCCGTTTCCGAAGGAATTACCAGAAATCCATTCTTATTGTTTGCCTACACTGCCCAGGGAGACTACATGTCAAATTTCAGCTTTCTATGGCCGCTCGTATCGCCTATACGTTGTCTGTCAGTTATAACACAAATGTGTTATGTATATGGATGGATTAAATTCAGAATATATCAAGCCATAGAAAACAAGCTTAACCAAATATTGTATTGAAATAGGTAAATGGAACTATTATCCTAGATCTCTATAATAATCCTTATTTATGATATCTCAACTGTATTTATGCTTCCTTTGGAATGTCTAGCTTAAATTTTAGAATATTATTTCTTGGAATATTTGTAAATATGATGTTTTACTTGGAACTAAGACAATTATTTGATAATGATTTTATTTTGATTCAAGGATCTTTCATAATATCATATTATTTTAACGCCTGTCGTGCCGCAGAGAGGCACAAGCTTGCAACTATAAACGCGACAGGTTGTGGGTTCGATTCCCACTCCAGGAAATGTTAGTATTTTCATTTCCTGGGTTTGGTAACAAGGCAAAGCGCGGCGTTGAGTTCCACCACTCAACACGCAATGCCTCAATTCGGCGGAAAGTCGGGAACGGAATTGTTGTAAGAGAACGGAGTGTCTTAACACTAGGTTCTCAGGTTCCCTCTGCCTACCCTGCTATATGCGGGTTACAGCGTGAAGTTAAAAAAAAAAAAAATTTGGTATACATTTCTTGGGAAGTATAGAAAAGAACTAAGAGAGGATAAATAAAGTTTTTTTGTGAAAGTGTTTTACAATGGAAGCTACAAATTATAGAAATATAAACAGTATGAGAAAGATTATAGAGTCCAAGAAAAAAAAATTGCAAGTAACGACTATAAACATAATTAAAATGTTAACGAAAGAAGAAAACCTATTTCAAATTAAATGCTCTGAAAAAGTACAAATATCTCAAATACTAACCATCAGAATTTGCATCAGCTATCATATAAAAAAATATCACTAAAGAATATGCAGCAACACATAAAAAAATACAGTCGAATTGAAACCTCCTTATATCAAAGTCAGTTAAAAATTATATTTTTAATATTGTTCCTTCGAAATGTATTATTGTCAACAAGTAATTAACTACAACATGTACTGTGCTTTTAATTACACTTCCAACTGCCAATAATGAATCATGTTTAAATTTTATCAAGTGATAAATTTTCAGTTAAGCATATGTACTAAAGAGTATTTAATTGAATATTAATATATTGTGCATTTATGTTTAATTACTGATTGTATTTTTGGACTATTATAATTATGACAATACTAGTTATATCCCAGAACTTCATTTACGTGGACTTACAAATCATAAAAACTTGTATTTTTCGTCACAGTACAATTTTTAGGAAATTTTGTACTCTATACTATATATACTTGTGCTCCTCTATACTCCCCAAGAACTCTACATGCCAATTTTCAACTTTCTATGGCCAGTAGTCGTGGACGTTATCTAACAGTCAATTTGCATTTATTATATGCTAGATAATTTTTTATATAAATAGATAAAAAATAATTCTTGGTTCCAATTTCTGCCATTTCAATTAGTTAAACAAATTTAGTGAATAAAGTCTTGCCAGGGGGAAGAATGAAATTAATATAATATTCTTTATTGCACATAAAGTTTATAAAAAATAAAAAAACAATAGACCTGGATGTCGACAAAGGTGGACTTATCTCTAGAAGAGATCTCTTCCAGTCATTCTGTGGAAGTGGAAGCGTAACAGGTAGGGAGTATTATGTTAGAACCTAATCTGTATTCTCATGCACTATCTTCAACATTTCTTCATTATTTTTGAGCCCAAATTATAAATGTAATGCTAAGCGATTGTCGATGAAACTTATCAAATAAGTAATATAGCTTATACCTACATCATAACAGACATAGACAATTTATAAAGATTTTGTTTAATTTGGTTATAATAAAATATTTAAAAAATTAAATTTAAATTACTATATGAAGTACATACCATATAGCGTATATATAGAAAATAAATTTAAAAAACTTACCTTTTAAAATTAGTGCAGTGATAAGGAGAATTCGTAGATACCTGTAAAAGATAAATAATATTTATTACATATTTTTTTAGCTTCATTCTGCGTACTGCATATAGCAGGGTAGAAAGAGGGAACCTGAGAAAGTAGTGTTAAGGCACTCCGTTCCCCACTTTCCGCCGAATTGAGGCAGTGCGTGCTGAGTGGCGGAACTCAACGCCGCGCTTTGCCTTGTTAACAAACTCAGGAAATGAAAATACTAAACTTTACATTTCCTGGAGTGGGAATAGAACCCACAAGTGTCTAGAAAAAAAAACTAAAATAGAAAATTATTTGAAACAATTTTTTTTCGTGACAGCTGTATTAACAAGTGGCGGTAATATATTCAAAAAGGTCTCCAAAGTCACGATATCTCATAATGAGGGCATATTGGTCACGATCTCTTACATTAATTTTGAGACAAAAAAGTAATTTTGTATCTCACCGTAGTCGTTCTTAACCAACTTCTAAAAAGAAAGTGGTTATGACTTCAAGTAGCAAAGAAAACAGTGGGCAAAAAACTTACTGAACGTTTAAATATTATGTTTTAAATTAACCTCTAAGTTACACACGCACATTCCACTTAATTAATTTAAATAGATAAATCTATGAATTATAGCTAATACATACATAATTTAATATGACGTTTTTAATTGTAGGGACACATTTATGATGACATTACAATATATATAAGGAAAGTCCCTAAATGTTAACAGCATATATGAGGAAGGTTGATACTACGTTCGTGGTTTTCAGTGTTTTGAATATTGTTCCACCAAATATTTTTTTTCGAAATTTAAACATAGGATAGGTCACTAATGGATAAATATAATATATTTTTTGGGTAGGTTTCAATTCAGGGGTTGGCATAAAAAATCACTAATAAAAATCACTTCTGTAAAAATATGTTATATTGAGCTCTTGAATAATAATGTTCAGTTTAAATTTAATAAAGATATCTTTTATATATGCCGAGAAAATTAACTTTTTTGTTAAGGGTTTTAACCCCCATAACTTCCTTCCTGCGAGGGTTAGGGACACAAAATTATGTCTGTCAGTGTGTCGCTATTTAGATGAAAAGCACTACGGTAAAATCAATTCACGTCAACGTCAGTGCAATTTTTCTTAGCTTTTCCGGCTCCCTTTAACAAATTACTTTGGCAAACTGGTAACATGACAATCATAGGATAATTTGAGAAAGAGGTCAGTAATAATGTGTCTTCAACATGTGACGCAATAATAACGGATTCAAATACCGGTTACACGATTTATTACGGCATATTAAATAAAAATTTATTTTGTTTAAATATGAATAAAAATATATATGAAACGAAAACGGTACAAGAAGATTATTATGAAGATTTGCATTGATAAAGTGCAGCGTTTAAAATTATAGTAAAATAATATTACATCCATATTAAAGAGCATAGGACCTAACTTAGGCATGCTCTTCCTTCAGTAACAAATGTTTGTAGACTTCAGAGTTACATAAAACTAATTCACTTCACCTAACTCACTGAGTTCTACTTAAAATGCATTTCCGAGTGTTAAAAGTACCTAGGAACTATCTTACGTTACCTCCAGCTACACCTTTTCTCAGGAAAGTTTGAATGAATGTAATAATGATAATAGTTTATGGAAGAAAAAAATATGCTTAACTGTTATGTTCTCAAAAATACTTTTATAATATAATACAATATCAGTATAAAATACTAGATAATCATTGAATCGTACAAAATCGTACACGGGGAACGCAAAACTTAATAGAACGGAGTGTGTTAACGCTTGATTCTGAGGTTCCCTTTGCCTACCATGCTATGTGCGGGACAGCTTAAAGCTACACAAAATCATTATAAATTGTTACCTATAAAACTTTATTTTAGCTTCACGCTGTAGCCCGCATATAGCAGGATAGGCAGAGGGAACCAGAGAACCTAGTGTTAAGACACTCCCAGCACTAAGACACTCCCTACACACCCTGCTATATGCTGGATACAGTGTGAAGATAAAATTAAAAAAAAACATATATAAATCATTATGTATAAATATTTAAACATTCACTGTACAGATATTCAGTATTTATTTGAATAAAGCTCATGATTTATACCTGAAACTATCAACTCAGTCTAGAATTTGGTTTGCGTCAGAACATCTGATATTTCCGTCGGTTGACGAATGCAATGCATGCACAAATATGTTTGAATATATTTAAATATACATACATATTCATAAACATGTTATTTAATTTGGAAATTATTATGCCGTTTGATTTAAGTTATCTGCTAGCATTTTTACTTGTTTGGACTTTTTTGTATAATTTAGGTGCAAAATTATAATTTACACAAAAAATAGGAGACTTTAAAAAAATGCACTAAAAAGTAAACTTATTACGAATAACTAAAAAACTACTCATCAGATCTTAACTAAATTTAATTGGGAACATTAGAAACTAGCTATATAAAAAATCAATTTTTGTTTGGTGGTAGGTTCGTCCTCCGTCTGGCTCGCGACCACTATCATGTCAAAGACGAACCGCCAAATATCTTATGATGTGTTCCGGTTCGATGGCATGTAAGCCAGGTTTTCCCATTCCCACCCATCCTTTCCCCAAAATGTGGCGGTTCCGAGAACGGAATACTACATTGTCCTCCTCTTCCATCTGTATCCTCTAGGTTGGCAACGCATCTACAACATCTCTGGTGTTGTAGATGTTCATGGGCGAAGGTATCCACTTACCATCAGGTGGTCCTTCTGCTCGTTTGCCATCCGTTATCCATAAAAAAAAAAAAAATCATCAAAATTGGTTATTTCGGTAACACATCATGAGATAATAGACATTAAAAAAATCAGTCAAATTGACAACATCTTCCTATGTTGAAGGGTTTCTTTTCTTGTGTGAAAAAAGCAAAATTCTTATAACATTGTATATGGGTAAATTTCTGAACTATGAAGATTTCTGACAGTTCAAAATCCGGATTTCTAATCAAAGGTAATAAGAACAAAAATAATAACAAAGGCGAAAGTAAAACGTTTTGAGCTTTCTAATACCACTAAGAAATTTTCGAAAACTTCGTTTGCTAAAGTTGTAACAAATTACACAAATGATACTGAAGTTTCAGAAATTTTGGTAGAAAGATACTTTGATCAAAGGATCTAGGGTTTGCACATATATAAAAGACCTGAAAACTAGACGCGAAATAAAATATAACTCAATTTGAAAGTCGACGTTCTTCAAAACATTCTCATGAGACCTTTCCTATTTTATGAGGCTGACGCTTTAGTGACGTGACACTCCGTTGACATTTTAATGTAAAGCTGTGCTCAAGACGAAAAAACTAAGAGACAATATAGAGATAATAATTAAGACTAGTGTTCCCGTTGACGCGTTAACAACGCGTTGCCTAGCATTGTACATATCACTGTATTTAAACATGCATGTGAAACCATGATAATGTGTGTAACACATTTTTTTTTATTAATTTAATATATTTTTTATGAATTATTTAAAAAAATATTATCATTCTGCACTCTTTCGCTATATAAACTATAAGTGTGCCAAGTTTCATGTTTTTGCTTTGCATATTAATATTTGGATTTTACCAAAAAATGAAACCTATTTCATAGAAAATGCACTAACGACTAGTCAGATCTTAAGTAAATTAAAGAGTTATGCGGTAACAGACACGTTTTAATAATACGTGAAGGAAAACTGAAGGAAACCTTTTGAACTATTTTTACGACAATTGTGAGGACTGAAGAGTATTATATTTAAGAAGAGTATATTTGGCAGTTAAAGTTTATATGGAGAAAAAGTCTAGAAAACCTTATTTATTATAAATAAATAAGGTTTTTTCTTGCAATACTTACAAATAGATAAAATTCATATTACACTCGCTACTATTGGTTTGACATTCATTTTCGTGTAAAATGACATCCGTTGCTAACGCAAACCGTAAATAGGGTCTCTAGTAAATAAAAACAACCGAATTGATAACCTCCACCTTTTTAGAAGTCGGTTTAAATTATTCTAGAATAAAACTGAAATACGAGCTCTTGCAATTAGCTAACAAATAACAAAACACTTAACTACAAGAAAAGTATAGCCAATGAATTGTGTTCCTAGAATTCTTTAAGACACTTAAAAATAAAATGTACTTGTAAAGAATTCGTTGTAGCATTTCTTTTTAAACAAACAACTGAATTAAGAACTAAGATCAACGTCTTCGAGGGGTGTATTTCCTTGACACGAATGTAGCTAAAACTAGTAAATAAAAGTCAGAAATTGTAACTTAAGCTTTTCACATTTATAAAATACTAGCTGTTTCCGCGGTTTCGTTCGTGTGGTCAATGGCAGTCTATATCACATGCCAGTGGCGAAAAGTGAAAATTCTAAAAAGGTAAACTGGTAGATTAAGGGAAACCAATATATAGGATGATAAGTTTTTTTGCAGTGATATTCTGAATTTTCTTTTTTTTTTTGTATTAAGTACAACAAAGGCTCGTAATTCCGGGACAACGGGGCCTCAAATATAACTATATAAATAAGCCTATTATGAAAAAGGAACCTACATCCATACCTAACAACCAAACACGTTTCACTGCTCCATAACGACCTTATAAAATTAAACTATATAAAGAGAAGCGTCAATGAATCTTATTCTCTACTGAACACGAAATAAATCTTTTTACATTGCTAGTAGGATTATAGAAAATACTTTATTTCACGCTTATTATCAACGAATTCGTTCATTAAAGAGCTTTAACGAAATTAATTACCAAAAATTAATTGGCTTATGTTGAATTTATGATGGATGCTCATTTGCTTCAATATTAAAGGAAGATTTAATTTGCCTTTTGTTTGCCCTTATTGAGATGAGAGACTGCGGATAATATTGATTATAAGTAGGTATATTGTAGGGGACAGGGTCTTTTGTTTTGTGATACTGTGAAATCCCTTTAACGCTAGCCCATGCGTAAGGCAGTATCTGGTTATATGAAACGAAAGATACCGTAGGACTCAACAGTAAAACCGATACTACCCAACAAAACCAATCGGAAACCTTCTCCAGTAAAATAAGACGCCATAGAATCGCTGAAACATGCCAGTAGGATCAGTGGACGACCTGTCTATTGTAGACTATCGTTGCCTTATGTTCGCTTCGGGATTTCATCCAGAACATTTGCTGGGGCAACGCAGCCTACAAATTTAGCTAAGTTTAAGGAGTTTGGAAACTGCTTATTAATGATAACAAAAACCGTTTAGCACAGGAATCAGAGGAAACCTAGTGTCAAGACATTTTGCCCTGTTCTTTCCGCCCGAAATCGACATACTTCGTGTTGAATGGTGGAACTCATCGCCATTGCTTTATCCCACTACCTGCTTGTCGATACCATGGATTCATATAAAATAAATGAAACATAATATTATCGAGTGCCGTTCAACAAGCGAAAAATTCAAATGGTTAGACTTAGGAATAGTGAAATCAAATTTCATATCTAACATGAGAACTTTTATCTCGTATCGCGTTTCCAAAAGGAACTCGGATTGATCTACATATATCGAGATTTCTGTACTCAAGTAGAGGTATCTCTATCTTTCTATATTTACGAGTGGCACTTTTTCGATTCTTTAGTATCATTATTCTCGCTTATGGCAATTTAACAGAAAAAGACTAAAGCTATAATATTCTTCTTTCGTTCTCCACTTTCCATATTATTTGAAGACAGCGCGAGGTAACCGGCGTAACATAGCACCGCATAACCGGACTGGTAATATTAAAATATAATAAAATTCATATACAATGAAGAAAGTTAAAGAAAAACTCGACAAAATAAGCCGTATGCTAGTAAAACCGTAGACGATATTTGACCGAAATGCTTTAAAAATCACTAATATATATTCTATGTTATTTATGATTCAATAAAATAATAACAATTTTAAAATTGCTTTATTTAATAGTGTCCTGAATACCATATTTAGCAATCATTCCTTCAAGTAGTAATCAAACTCAAAAACATCGTCTCAACAATCAGATATTTATAATGAAAGTAAAATATTTTTACTCTACATCCACGATAAGTAGACAGTATGTCGACAAAAATACTAATAACATTTTATCTGTTAACGTATCAACCTTTTATAAGAGGATTTACCTTGTCGAAAGCTATCTGCAGCTATCTTATCGGGCTGCCCGAAATGTTAAAAATATATTTACAAAAGAAATTAATATTGTTGATGTAGATGAAAGAGACGTCCTTCCTTATGTGAGGCAAGCCATTTAAAATAAACAAAACTTTTGAAATTCAATAAAGTAAAACTCATGCTTTTGATTGTAAAATGACTATAATGACTTATGATTTTAATAAAAAGAAAAAAAAGACTTCAATGAAAATGCACTAAGAAGTAAAATTATTACGAATAACTCGAAAACTAGTCGTCCGATCTTAACCAAACTTAAATAGGATCACATTACAAGCACTAGCTATCGAATAATCATTTTAGGTTACATATAAAAAAATATAGTCGAACTGATAATCTCCATATATTATAAATAGATTAATAAAAGAGTAGTATTTAAATCTAGCTATGCAAGACGGTCGTAAAAGACAGGAACGAAGCGGTCACGTCCTCCACCACAGCGGTCATGCCCTTTTCTCGGTACCAAGTCCCTCACACCTGAACCTAAATTTACATTTTTTATATTAATTATAATAATTAAAAATGCGTTTTTAAAACAAGCTTTAGCATTTTATTCGTGGTGTATTATCTCCTAAAGGTAAACCTTTTCAGATATTTTTTTCGCTTCATACTGTATCCCGCACATAGTAGGGTAGGCAGTAGGAACCAGAGAACCTAGTGTTAAGACACTCCGTTCTCTTTTAACAATTCCGTTCCCTACTTTCTGCCGAATTGAGGCATTGTGTGCTAAGTGGCGGAACTCAATGCCGCGCTTTGCCTTGTTCCCAGAACGAGGAATTAAAAATACCAAATTAAAATTAAAGAAAAAATTAAGGAATTGAAAATACGAAATTTCAGTTGATATCCATATTTGATAGTATATAGAAATACTTCTGTAATCTGCATGGCAAAACGCCATATTATAGCGGCAGCCATCTTAAATTTATAATATAACAGTATATATTAAGTTATATTGTCATCAGAACTAAACATATACCAAATCTGACATTTGGCATATGTTTCAGTCAGTCAACAGAAAAGGTATCAAACTTCAATTATTAAATTTGGCCAAACAAATAAACAAATATTTTGAAATAATAGTTTTAAAATATATTAAATAATAGTAATAAAAAAATAAAAATTTGTAAAGTAGATGTGTTTAATGAAAACTCAAGGATTTACCTCGTATACCAAACATTACCAATTAAAGAAGCAAAAAAAGCAATACATACCTATATTAAGTATAACGTAACTATAAGAAGAAACGTAACAAACAAAAACACTTCCAAATCACCGAGCCTTAGTTCCAAGTAACAATTAATATTTATATTAAGTTAAATAATTAAAATCAACTAATGTTTAGGAAGACAGGGTAGAGACAAACTACGTTTAAAACTTTTTAACTCTTCCATGAGCGACTGACAGATTGAGTGACTGACAGACAACGTACATCCGAATCTACTCGGCGTAGAAATATAAAATTTGGCGTATGGGTTCCTTGGAGAGTGTAGAATACGTTTAAAAAAGGTTTCCCGAAATTCTCGAACGAGAAAAACGAAATTTTATGTATTACAATGGAAAGGATAGAAGACATATATAAAAGTAATATGCTCAGGGCCTTATAGCCCACGTAAACGAAATGCAGGCGACGACGACCAGTACATTTTGAATGCTTAAAATGTCCTAAGTTCTAGTAAGCAATTAACGTAGTTCCTGTGGCCTCTGCTAGAAGCGGATGAGGAGGAGCACCGTGAAGTTGTAGGGGGTAGTCTGCCGGCCTACCATCTGCCGGCTTAGAAGCCCCACATAACCAATTCGAGTCCCCAGTTACTCAGCCAAAAGGATTCTCACGATTAAAAAAAACAATACCAAAAATTAGGCCTTAATTGCATACCCTATCACACAACATCTCGATTTTAAGCGGAAAACGAAATGCCTTAAAACTTATTTCTCTGACTTCTTTACTATGTGGTAAATAAATTGGAACTACTGTCTTGAGGTTCTTTTTGACTATCCTGCTATACAGAACAAAGCATAAAGCAGCTGTCTTTGTATTTACATTTTAACAACAGGATGTATCTTAATTGGAAAGACACAGATCTGTCACACTCCAGGAAGAATTTTAGGTGAATTTTTATATTTTGCAATGTAAAATGTTTAGCTTTAGATCCAACTAGTACAGATTTTGAAAGTTGATTGACACTGAGCTCTTTGTTATTTCTGTTTTTCAGTTTTACTTTTTATTTGCGCTTGTGGAGCACGTGTTCTATGCATATTTCTAGGTAGCGCTCTTTATAATATTTTCTAGGCAAATATATTAAAACAGTTGTCGTGCTTTTTTTTACATACTAATTGTATGGTATTACAAATACTCACCCATACACAGAAACCTATAAAATGAATAACTTATTTCTTTTTTAAGCTTCACGCTGTATCCCGCACATAGCAGGGTAGGCAGAGGGAACCAGAGAACCTAATGTTAAAAATTGTTTTCTTAAGATTCCCGTTTCTCCCTTTCCGCCGATTTCAGGCAACTCAACGCCGCGCTTTACTTTATTGCCAAAGCGAGGAATTGAAAATACTAGATACTAATTATTATAAATATATAATATTTTTCATTTCCTGTAGTGGTAATCGAACCCTCAACCTGTTAACATTTACACGCTTGTGCCTCTTCGCCACGACTGACCTCAAAGTTAACACAAAGCTGATATTCTTATTTACTATTATATGCTTATTAAGCATATAACTTGTCTCGAATAAGAATTGAACTGAAATATTCTGTTGAGCGGCCAGAGTTATTAACAACTAAACTAATAACTAAATCAAATAATACGATATTATTTGACGCCTGTCGTGGCGCAGAGGTACAAGCGTGCGACTGTAAACGCGACAGGTTGTGGGTTCGATTCCCACTTCAGGAAATGAAATTTTTCATTTTCTGGGTTTGGTAATAAGACAAAGCGCAGCGTTGAGTTCCGCAGCACGCAATGCCTTAATTCTGCGAAAAGTGGGGGAAAAAAGTGGTGCGAGTTACGGAGTGTCTTAACACTAGGTGCCTCTGCCTACCCTGCTATATGAGGGATACAGCGTGAAGCTATGCATGTATGTATAAGAAAAATATCGACAAATAAAATAAAGATTTTCTATTAAAAATAAAGAATCCTTTCTATTTCACGATATCTGACAGCAGAACGAGATAAACACCATTTTTTAGGGTCGACTCGACAATATAAATGGCTAGAATCGCCTTTTTTTCCGCATCATTCGTCCTATGTTCCAAAGCATCTATACTAACATATATAAGCTAATAGCTGCTTAGGCGGTATGAATGTTAAATTTAACTAACAAATTTTATGTCTTTTAACCAACTTCAAAAAAGAAGGATTTTAGTTCGACTGTATTTTTATATGTGTTACCGCATATTTTATTGGCTAAACCAATTTTGATGATTCTTCTTTTATGTGATTCTGATATGGTTCTATTTAGTTGAGATTAGACGAGTAGTTTTTGAGTTATTCGTAATACTTTTACTAATCAGTTCTATTTTTTTTTGTTAAGACCTTAAATATTATTTACTAGCAGTTAAGGGTTAACTGTAATCTTTTGAAAACGTGTTAGAAGGATATAAGGAAGAACTTAGCATTCCAAGGATTCACTGTGTCGATATCCTAATCCTAGGGACTTGCGCCCCAAGTGTAAATTGAAGGGGCCACTTTAAAATGCATTAACGCTCACCTCCATTATCCAGGCTCCTCTCTCTACATGTCCTATTTAGAAATTGCAAAAAACTGACCTTTCAACTGGGCCGCGTATATTTTGATATTAGAAAAAACCCGACATTTCGAATATTTTACGACAGGGGTAAGCAACCAGCGGCCTTAATAACTTTATGCGGCCCGGCAGGCGTTTATTTATAATATCGTTTTGTAATATAATATTTATAAAATGAATATGATATTAAACTATTAAGAAGTGTGATCAGTCAAAAAAAAAAATTTGGTCAGGCCCGCTGCTAAAAAATGCCGTTTTAAAGGCCGGCAACGGACCTGTAACTCCTCTGACGATACACGGGGCCGTGGGCGACAGTGATCACTGACGATACACGGGGCCGTGGGCGACAGTGATCACTTACCATATAGTGACCCCGAACGCTCGTTTGTCTTGTCCTTTCCATAAAACAAATAAAATAAAAAACTTTTTTATTTTATTAGCAGCTTTACAATAGTAAAGATAACACGTAGACTACAGAGTTACTTCAATAACTTTGTATAGTATTTAATTATTATTAAGCGTATATGGGTTAATAAGAAGGCTTTGTAGTACCTAGACTTAATTTTTTTTTATTAAATACCTCTAGGAATATGTGTATAAAGTTTCATGATAATCGGTTGAGTAGTTCTGGCGTGAAAGCGTAACAAGCAAACTTACGTTCACATTTATAATATTAGTGTAGTAGGATAGAAATACAAGTTGAAACCTATGAAATTATATAATGAATCGTTTCACTAAAGAATATCGAAACTGGGATCAAGACGCGGGCGGTTTGCCGATAATTTTAATAAGTAAGCAAAATATTCTATCGATTCCTATAAACCTTTGTTTTAATAGGGTTGATGATTAAATTGAAGATTTCATTATATTCAATTTATGCATTCTGATAAGACAAAACGCAGCGTTGAGTTCCGCCACCTAACACGCGATGCCTTGAATTCAGGTGGAAAGAGAACGGAGTGTTTTGACACTAGGTTCTCTCTGGCTACTTCGTTATGCGGGATATAGCGTGAAGCTGCTTTAAAATTGTGCATATGTATGTATTTATCGTGCATAGCAGCGTAGGCATTTATAATACTTCGGCGATCCTACTCTTGCTAGGTTATTTTGCAACTACCTTACAATACTTACAATTTCCATCAAAACTAATACTAAATTGCTTAATTTGCTAACAGTAGTAGTTCTCCAGTTTTCGGTAATTCGAGACAATGAGTGCTAAAAAATGGAACTCAACGCTGCTAAAGAATAAATAAAACGAACGAAAGAAATGAAAATAATTGAAATATAATTCCCCCAAATAGGAAACCCGCAATAAGTATCATATATACATATATAAATACGTAAAGCAAAAACTTTAGACCCCTTTCACGAAAATTACGCGGACGGAGGAGCATGAAACTTGGCACACTTATAGTTTAAATAGAGAAGGAGTGCAGAATGATAATATTTTTTTTAAATAATGCATAAAAAGTTTATCAAATTAAATGTTACACTGCCATGGTTTGACGTCCATGTTTATATAAAGTGACATATAAAGGGACACTAGTAAATTTTAAATAATTTAAAAAGTATGTCCCATTTATATACAAGCACACACAGCAAACAACAAGTACGAGATCAACAATAATTAAAATTTAAAAAAAAGAAAACCGACTTCAAATTAAGTGCACTAAAAAGTAAAATTATTACGAATAACTCAAGAACTACTTTTTACATCTTAATTAGGTTTAAATGGGATCACATCAGAAGCACTATCAGATAAAAGAAGAATTATCAAAATTGGTTCACCCAGTAAAAAAATATGCGGTAATAGACATAACATTCCTTTTTGTGAATTGGTTAAAAAATAAACGATATAAAATTGTTGATACAACAGAATGTAAATAGCTCTGAATTTTATTATAGTTTGGGCGTTTATATAACAGTTCAGTTAAACAATGAATACGAAGTGATCAAATATTAACAGGCAATGTACCGTACCCAATGAATTGCTTGTTTTATTTAATATACACACACAATGCTATACAACCAAGTTTATCGGTAAACAGCATTTTGTGGCGGAACTTAACGCCGGACTTCATCGAATTGCAGTGAAAAATTGTAAATATATAAATGTTACATACTTACATAGCTTATATATAGTAGGCAGAGGGAATCTAGTGTTAAAACACTCCGTTCCACAATTACCGCCGAATTGAGACATTGCGTGCTGAGTGACGGAACTCAACGCTGCGCTTTGCCTTGCTACCAAACCCAGGAAATGAACAATTCCATTTCCTGGAGTGGGGATCGAACTCACAACCTGTCGCGTTTACAGTCGCACACTTGTGCCTCTGCGCCACGACAGGTGTTATATATAAATGTTACGTACATATAAAATTTTAGACAAACGAAAAAAGAAAATGTATAAAGATATTATAAAAATTTAAACGTGGACTCGAACATTTGTACTCCAATACTTTTAAGAGTGTTATTCATACTCCTAAGAACCAATACGTTCAAATTTTAGTTCTTCTAAAAGGTAAGAAAAGTTTCTTACCATAATACTTTAAATAAAATCTACAAAAGGCTGCCAAATACTTAGTATATGGCGTTAACATGTACATTTTTCATATAAACTACCATATCAATTTTACCACTCGCGGTAACTGAGTCTGTTACTTCCGTGCTATAATTTGAATGTTACTACATGCTGAAGTCACTAAAAAATGACGACCTTTGCATCTATAGAAATCCATAGTTCTCGAGCTTTCCATTGTGATTTAGAAAACAGTACAAAAGTAAAAATTTCACTCAAATTCTTTTCTATTTTATGATATGCACTTTCAGATATCATTCCATGTATGTAATAGGAAACAGTATTGAGGTAAGGCCATAGTGGCTCAGTGGGACAGCGTTTAACATGCAATTGGTTGTGGGTTCGATTCCCACTCGGGGGAAAGATTATATTATATTTAATTTATTTTAATTTTCATTTTACACTCTGTTTAGGCAACGCGCGGCGTTGAGTTTCGTCATATTTTTATGGAAAGAACAAGGTAAGCGATAATTTGGGTTTACCTAGGGTCCCCGCGTACACCAGAGGAGCTACAGGTATATAACCGGCCTATAAAGTGTATGTGTATGTATATGACTATCATGTCAAAGATGAACCGAAAAATACCTAATGTATTGTAGATGCCTATGGGCGAAAGTTACCGCTTATCATCAGGTGGTCCTTCAGCTGGTCTGCCATCCTTTATCAATACAAAAAAATGTAGGTAGGTGCTTTTTAAAAACACATTTATCGTACCGACCTGGAAACGACACAATGGCGAACGGAGTATCAGAAAGTACCTAGTGTTAAAACACTCCGTTCACCATTTTCTATTTGATTCAAGACACTCCATTCTCTTTTAACTCAACTCAACGCCGCCCTTTGTTTTACCAGAGCGGAGAAATAAAAATAAATTTAATTATAACGTATAATTAGTAATATTGAGTAATGATAAGTAATATTAAGTAATTTTAAGTGATGTTAAGTAATATTAAGTATTATAAGTAATAATAATATATTAAATAGGCAACTAAAATACTTGGACTCTCTTTGGAAAAAAAAATATCTTATGTCCTAAGCTTAGTTAAGCGATATGAAAATATTGTGAAAGTTGACAAAAGGTACGAACCACGTGTCCGTAGTGTTCACAATAAATATTAAAAAAAAAGTTATAACGTATTTTCTAATCAGATCGGTAAAAAGATAATATTATAAATGGAAACCATATTGAAAGTCGAATATTTTTCTATCGCGTGACAGTCAGTTTTCGTTGAAGTAAATTATGTCTAGTTAACTTACTTGACATTTGTAAATAATATTGTCTTTTTTACAAGGCAATGACAGCATTAAATCTTAATGTATCGTGTCAGACGGGACTTTGTGTCTTTAATATTTGCAAGTTGTATAGTCGACTCGTATTTATATTTTTTAATTATATTAGATTTTTTTAATGCTATGCCTAATCAAATACTTTCAAATAAAATAGTATACATACATAGCTTCACGCTGTATCCCTTATATAATAGCAGGGTAGGCAGAGGGAACCTAGTGTTAAGACACTCCGTTCCCCACTTTTCGCCCAATTAAAGCATTGCGGGCTGAGTGGCGGAACTCAACGCCGCGCTTTGCCTTATTACCAAACCCAGGAAATGAATAATTCCATTTCCTGGAGTGGGAATCGAACCCACAACCTGTCGCGTTTACAGTCGCACGCTTGTGCCTCTGCGCCACGACAGGTGTTAAAATAGTATACACATAGACATAGACAGATAAAACTTTTAAAATCGCTATTATTTACGATTGCGATACTAAATGATTGACAGACAACGTACATACAGCCCTGCAAAAAGTTTTGTATGTAGGTTCCTTCAGTCCAGTATAGGGAAGCAACAAGACACGATTTCTCTAAATTCCTACGAAAACTTTAAAAAACAGGGTTTTAAATTTTATAATTCAAGCAAACAAAGTTACGGGACAAGGTTGTTTTACAACCAACTTCAAAACAAGATGAGGTTCATAATTTGTTTGTATTTTTTTGATTACCGCATAACTTTTTACGAAATGAAATAATTTTTATGATTATTTTTTTGTATGATTGTTAGTGCTTCTGACGTGGTCTCATTTAAATTAAGTTAAGATGTGAAGCAGTTTTTGAACTATTCGTCATAATTCCACTTAGCACGCAATAAGGCAATTCGGCGGAAAATGGGGAACGGAATTTTTGAAAGCTATCGGAGTTCATAACACTAGGTTCTTAGGTTCCCTCTGCCTAGTTAACAATTAATTTTTGAGTTATTCGTAATAGTTTTACTATTTAGTGAATTTTATTTGAAATTGATTTTGTTTTTTAATAAAATTTTAATTATATTACATAAGTTCCACGTGGCAACCCTAATAAACGCCCCCAATTCCTTTATTATTCAAGCTCCATCCGATAATAGCACGAGCGGCTTTCGGATTGAAAAGTGAAAGATATATTTTTGTGGCAAGCCACTTGTTTTGTTTAAGTGGCCTATGATACGGATTTATTATTCAGAAGCCTTTGCTTTTAGCTATACTTGGTTTTCTATTCGATGACTAAGAATTTGTGAGAACATCGATGTTTATATAATGCTTGTATAAGATAAGGAATATCCCTACTAATATTATAAATGTGAATGTAAGTTTGTTCAAAAGTTTGTACAAACGAGAAAATTGGTTGAGACCAATTATCTTTGTACACATATTTTTAGAGGTACTAAATAGGACGTAGAAAACTTTTTACTGCAGATACGCATATATTTTTCTAGACAAGATTTGAAAATCTGACTACTTCAAAGCCATCAAGTTAACGCATATACGCATTATACACTATAGTAAGTATGGACAGCCATTGACCACGCGAGGGAAGACGCAGGTAACAGCTAGTAATAAAAAATAAATTATGTTTTTTATTTTAGTTTAATAATATTTTTTGGAAATATTCACAAAATTAAAAAGGATAAGGAACTTATCAGGATTTTCGGTATCATATCTGCCAAGTATTAAAAAAATAATAGCAAAAAGCATCCTATGTCCCTTTTGATACCTCTAAGAATATGTGCACAAAGTTTCATGATATTTGGTTGAATAGTTTTGGGGTAAAAGTGTAACAAACAAACTTACATTCACATTTATAATGTAGTAGGGATGAATTTACTGACATTTTGTATTATGGACACCCACTAATCACTAATTTTCATAGTAAACTTAAAACAGATTATATTTAGATCAGTATCAAATTAAATGACTAGGTTATTTTAATGTCGTGATTAGATTGAAATATTATGTATCAAATTTTCCATATATATTTCTAAAAGTGACAAATCATGATAAAACACCCACGTTGATTTTACGTGATCTGTGTAACGATATCTCCATCTATCACGTCTAGACCCAGCCTCGTCATGAAACATTACCTGTCTGAGTGTGACAAAATATTCCGAAAAACAATTATTAAGCGTATATATTTTCAATCAAATTCGAAAGCCTACCTGGTTCTGGTAACAAGGCAAAGCGCGGCGATGAGTTCCGCCACTGAGCATGCAATGAATCAATTCGACGGAAAGTGGGAAATGAAAATGTTAAAAGAGAACGGAGTACCTTAACACTAGGTTCTCTGGTTCCCTCTACCTACCCTGCTACGTGTGGGATACAGCGTAAAGCTAAAAATATTTATATTTTTAATCTAAATCGAAATAATCTAAATATTCTTCATTTAAATATACTATAACAAGGACTTTGGCCTGTATTCCGTGTTTGCATATGTTTCGCAACTCAATGCCGCTCTTTGTTTTCCATAACGAAAAAATTAAAAAAAATATATAATCATTCCTCTTAGTGAGAATCGAACCCATAAATAATCGAGTTTACAGCCAGAGACTACGCTACTGCGCCACGACAACCTCTTCTCTATTCATTTCTTTCATATGAATGCATTATAAATACAATTAATTTATCATATAAATATTACACACGACAAGTGTATGTCAATCATAACATACACTTTTGTATAAAGTGTAGACACACATTGCTAGGTAACGCGTATCAACGCGCTTCAACGGGGCTTCTAATATATTATAATTGTTAATTTGCACTAAAATTCGTGTAATCCCACTTAAGCTTTCAAGGAAATGGTATAAAGCATTCCACTTGTACCCTAAACAGCGTGTATTATAATTCTACTTGAATTACTAAATATGCATATCTAATTTGATTTTACGCTGTTAAGCCCTCTTTGTGCTATTTATTAATTTTATCCGACTTCAAAAAACGCCTATCATGGCGTAGAGGCATAAGCGTGCGATTGTAAGCGCGACAGGTTGTGGGTTCGATTCCCACTCTAGGAAATGTAAAAGTTTAGTATTTTCATTTCCTGGGTTTGGTAACGAGGCAAGGCACGGCGTTCAGTTTCGCCACATAGCACGCAATGCCTCAATTCGGCGGAAAGTGGGAAACGGAGTGTGTTAGCACTAGGTTCTCAGTTCCCTGAATTGGTTGCTGGTTCCCTGGTTGAAGCTAAAAAAACAATCTTCAAAAAATAGGAAGTTATCAATAAGACTGTATTTTTGTATGTGTGTCACGGAATAACTCTATACTGGGTGAAACAATTTTGATGATACTTTTTTTATATGATAGCTAGTGCTTCTGATGCCTTTGCTTTATTAGCGGAGCAGGGAAATGAAAATATTAAATATTATTTAATATCTTCATTTCCTGGAGTAGGAAACGAACCAACGACCTGTGCCGTTTACAGTCGCACGCTTGTGCCTTTGCGCCACGACAGGCGTTATTTTAATCTTCATTTACCTAAAAGTATTAAAACTAAACTAAATAGCACTTTTAAAATGTCTAAAATTCTTGAAAGGTTTATTTACGTCGGCGCCGGGCCATAAAATAGACGTAAATACTCGTAAGCTAATGGACTTAAGGTTGCATTCAATATTTAAATAGTGAGTGAATTCTATTTTTTATACTATTTTTTTCAACTATATCTTTTTAGCTTTATCTCATATAACAAAGGTAGACACAGAGAACCTAGTGTTAAGACACTCCGTCAGCCCCTTTTTGCCAGAATTTATGACTTCGCGGGTTAAGTGGCGGAAGTCAACGTCGCGTTTTGTCTTAAATGTACTCGTATGTAATTCTCCAAATGAGAAGCGAATCTACAAATCCGTCGTAAAGTTAAGGTCTAAACTATCGGGCAAATATTAGTAATTTGAAATTAATCCGTACTTCAAAAGTTATCTCTTGGAACAAATATAACTTAATTTTATCCGACTTTGAAAAAAAGGAGGTTCTCAATTCGACTGTTTTAAAATGTGTGCTATTTCACTAGGTGAACCAATTTTGATGGTTCTTTTTTTTATATGACTTTCACGTCCATTTAAATTTAGTTAGACGAGTAGTTCAGATGTTATTCGTAATAATTTTAATATATTTTATTTCAAATCAATTTTCTTGTTTACTTAACATTTTATTTATTTTCCCCATATTTTTACCCCAAAATTAAATTTTCACGTACCGGATATTATAACGATGCCGGGTTAAACGTTTTCCGTCGGCCATACGCATCACTGACTATAAGTTGGGTCTGATAGAATTATACAGGGCAAGTTTGTATAGGGCGTTACAAGTTTCTCATGTCCTACTCCTTTATAAGCAAATATGTAATCCGAACCATTGTTTATTATACTGTACTGCTAGCAAAACATGATCTTTTACTTTATTTAACAAATATTTATAAATAACTAAAATTATAATTATCAAGGCCAGTCGTAATGTAGAGGCACAAGTCTACGACCGCCACAAAGTACGCAATGCCTGAATTCGGCGAAAAGTTGGGAACGGATATCTTAATAGAATGGAGTGTCTTAACACTAGTGTTAGTGTTAAGATCGATAACAATGTTAAGTGATAATATGGTTTAGTTTACTTGAGACTTAGTGGTTTTATACTATTTAAAAAATATATATTACCATAAAATAATGGCGATTGTTGTGGGTTCAATTCCCACACGAGACAACAGTTATTTCTAAAGAAGAAAGTAAAAACAACAATTTTTTTTCTCGCTATACTACTTGTCCTGGCAAAGACATCAAGTTCTCCTATGAAAGTATTGTACTCTTATCAGATCCGGACACATGTGCAAATTTTGAAGCAAAAAGTAAATTATATTATTAAATATTATCTTAAAAGTAAAATACACAATCCTCATCGAATCAAATACAGATGAAGCTTATAAAAACATTTAAAAAAGAATTTCACAAAACGTTTAAAATTATAAATATTGAGATAGCAATATGGGTTTCCAAAAAATAAATAACAAGAACTACGAGTAGGTTTTTACTATTGAATCTGTATATAAATTCCATATTCATATTCATGTATGCAGCGGTAATCCCCTCAAAAAATATATTTGGAACACGGAAAAATATGAAGTTAGTACAATTTTCATAAAGTATACAGTAGAGTAAAATAGAGATTTTATGTTTATTGTGTAAATATATATTTGATTAAATAAATTAAATTGTGTGAGACAAATAAAAATTAAACCTTAATTAGACGTATTTTAATTTTAATTTCACATACATATATCCCGCATGTAGCAGGGTAGACAGAGGGAACTTCATCTTAAGACACTCCCTTTGCATCATTGCATCTAGATTGATGTAAATTAACACTGCATTATTTACTAGTCCTTTGCAAGAGAGGATCGAACAAGCTATATACGTAGACAGACAGTCTAACTGTGACTACGGAATACTGTAAATGTTTCGACAAATTGGGCATTCTAATATATTTTTATTATTATATAATTATCAATATATACGTAATTAATCTGGTTAAAATATTTCATTTGAAATGTGCAAGTAACACGAAATACCTGACTCTTGCCCGAATGTATCACATAAATCTTTACTTAATAAACAAAATAAAAAAATACAGAGGAATCAATCTTATTGCTTGAAAATAGTTTAACTATAATTAGCACCTAAAAGTTATCAAGATTTTCAAGTACATGCATACTATTGATCAAAATATTGACAGTAACACGAACTGAAATGAAATTTACGATGCCAGCTTCTGTTTGCTTTTGAAAACCAAATAACTTGCGAGTTGAAGTTTGCTTTACAACAAACAAACAAACAAACAAACAAGATTGGAGCCTAGTGCTGTATTGGAATAATTGAATTTAGGCTCTCAATCTAGAAATAAAATATTAGTATTTTCATTTCCTTTAATATAAACCTATTCATACACATTTTCATTTATTTCCAGATTTTTATTTCTTTTTTAACTTCACGCTGTATCCCGCACATGACAGGGTAGGCAGAGGGAACCTGAGAACCTAGTGTGTAGACTATCCGTTCTCTAAAGATCTTCATTTTCCACTTTTCGCCGATTTCAGGCATATCTGAGTGACAGAACTCGACGTCGTGCTTTGCGTTATTACCAGAGCGAGGAAATGAAAATATTAAATATAAAAATATATTTATAATATGTCATTTCAACATTTCAACGCGACAGGTTGTAGGTTCGATTCCCACTACAGGAAATGTTAGTATTAGCATTTCCTTGGTTTGGTAACAAGGTAAAGCGCGGCGTTGAGTTCTGCCACTCAGCACGCAATGCCTCAATTCGGCGGTAAGTGGGGAACGGAATCGTTGTAAGAGAACGGAGTGTCTTAACACTACGTTCTCTGGTTCCCTCTGCCTACCCTGCTATATGTGGAATACAGCGTGAAGTTAAAAAAAAATTGTTCCCTGGTGTCCGTTTCCAGAACACACAACCTGTCACGTCTACAGTAGCCGATTGTGCCTCTGCGCCACAGCAGGCCTCATATAATTAGTTACATAATAATATTAGAGCTATGCTTTTTCATATTTTTACGCAATTTGCATTCTCGTTAGCACATTCGTTACGTACTAAAAAGGTTTGGCTTAAACATTTCGCTTCACTGTGTTGTTTCATAAAACTCTACCGTTTTCTCGTTAATAAAGTTAATTAAAATACTGCGTTCGAAGCGCAAAGCCGTTTCATTATTATGAAAAATTTGTTTACCTCATTCCCGCCTTATAGTATAATGGGCGTTTGGAGAGGAAAACATTATCAGTACATATATGTATAATAATGTATGTAAGTACCAGTGGTAAAGCGTCTATATAACACGATTCCCATCAGCTTACCTTTTGCTAATTGCAATAAATTAGTGGCGAATTTACTTCTAATACTACTAGATTAGGGACACCAAAAAAAGCGACATCGAAAAAAAATCACTAGAAATATTTGGGAGTGAAATTGCAAAAAATCAAACTCAACGAAAACTTAACATCCTATACCGTCTTCCAGGTCGATGCGACTTACTTCTATACTGGCTTACCTAACTATACCGGCTTACCTTTATAAAATTTTCACCCCTCGCCGCTGATATGTACCAATAAGTTTTTAGAATTTATTAATAATCTAGTTGCATCATTCAACGTTACATAGAATTTTCTAGGCCTTCATGACGAAGTAAGCCAACATATGACTGTAAGCGCAATGTTTTTAAGTTCTAATCCGACTCAAGGGAATGTTTAATTATATTTATATCACTTTCATTTCCCCCGCTCTAGTTAGACTAACACATTTTATTGTATAGTTGGGTAGACAGAAAGAATCTAGAGTCAAAACACTCCGTTCTCCACTGTCCACAAGAAATCGAAACATTATATTATGAGTATACTCATACTCATCAGAACAATGGAACTAAACGGCGAATTTTCATCGATATCTTAGTACATATACAATGACATACCAGTGAAAATGAATCATTTATCTCTAAGAATCGCTTTATCTTATCAAAATCTCCATATTAACCCAGTAATCGGTGTGTGTGTCTTGTAAAATTTCGACGAAATCCATTACACTCTTTGCTTGTTCTTTTGTGTAATAGGTTTACTTGTAAAATATTTCTAAACTTCGAACACAAAGCAGCTAAGAAGGTCTTAGAATCAAATGAACAGGTGAAACTGTTAGGGAAAGATGTATGGTTTGGATAGGCACATAGTAGGGTAGGCAAAGGGAATTAGAGAACCTAGTGCTAAGACATTCCGTTCCCCACTTTCCGTCGAATCGAGGCATTGCGTGCTGAGTGGCGGAACTCAACGCCACGCTTTATTTTATTACCAGAGCAAGGAAATGAAAATACTGATTATAATTAATTTTTTTTTATATTTCCTGAAGTGAGGATCGAACTCACAACCCGTTGCGTTTACAGTCAATTATTTGTGCCTCTAACCTCACAACAAGTTTTCATGTTCTCTATAGTAGTTTTATGAATTGCCGTTTTTTGTAATTAACCCTTTGTCCGTGAGAAACTAAACTAAGCAAACTTTTGGGACATTATACTTGATCAGAAAAAGAAAGCGAAAATATTTTAAATTTTAAATGAAACTGTTTTAGATATAATCGTGTATATTTTGGTATTCGAAAATACATTTAAAATATACTACGTCTCCAACACTTTAGAGTAATCGGTGGAAATTAGTAAAATATTTTAAATTTAAACATTTATCTGAGTGGGAATTAAACTTTCATTTTCTAGACCGGATGTACTCCAGGTAGAAAAATAGTAAGAGTTCAATTTGTTTAAGTAAAGAGGGGAGCTCAGCTGGTAGAGGCGAGGACTAATGCGAATTTTAAAAAAGGCTCTTAAAACCTAATACCTACATTTAAGTTAGAGAGGTAGGGGGAGACTTCGGGTGACCTTCGAAAACACAGTATCAATGATACTGGAGGTAGGTCACGTAAAAAGCATGAGGAGCCCGGAGGGCCTGCATGAAGAGCTCAATGACTGTGGACGCGGCGGAAGAGGTATGCTGTGGCCATAGCGTTTAGAGGATAAAGCGTGAAGTTTAGTAAGTAAGTAAGTACATTTAAGTTGCAAGTCCCAGGCATTGCTCTGCACTCCTCCCCTTACATCACACTGGGCCATCCGTATGGTTAAGCCATTAAATGCTAAGGAGTTTATACTCTATAAAAGAAATATTTTACTTTATATTAATACTTAGACAATCTTGCAAAAGCAAACAAAGTCATAAGCTCACACTAGTCAAGAACACATTTTACACGTATTACACAGGGTGTTTACAATGCTATAATCATAAAATTATAAAAATAACTACAAAGCATTTCAGAATTAACGACGGCTAAATTGAGCTTTGTTTCTATAATAAAATCCAAATAAATCATGTTTTGATAACAGTAGTATTATGTTTTATGAATGTTCTTAATATATCGTTTGCGTTAATATAACTATGAGGTTAGATAAAAGTGACTTCACGCCTTTTTCCCATGTAGCAGTGTGAGAGAGAACCTAGTGTCAAGACACTCTGTTCGCAGGTTTCTATCCGAATTCAAGTTATCTAAATATTAATACGTAGGAAAAAATATACGAAGGAAAAGCTTTGTGCGACTTCTGTTGTTACGAAAATTAAGTGGACGGAGGAGAATGAAACTTGGTACACTTATAGTCTATATAACGAAGGAGTGCACAATGACAATATCTTTTTACAATAATGCATAAAAAATATATTAAATTAATAAAATACACACACTACCATGGTTTGACACGCATGTTTATATAAAGTGGCATATACATTGATAGACAACGCGTTGTTAACGCGTTAACGGGAACTATAGTTAGTTGTTAAGTGGCGAAACTTAACGCCGCACTTTTTCGTATCAGAGCAGGGAAATGAAAATAAATTAAATATAAGTCTCGAAGTTGGATAAAAAATAGAGTGTCATAACTCTAGGTTGTCACTGGCCTTGATATACGGAAAATGCCTAATAAAAAACAAGACAATAGCGTATTATTGAACTGCTAACATAATATACACCTTAAATATAAATTTTACATACCACTGAATTCTCTGAATATTTAATTAACATTTCTATTCATTTACTATGAACTATAGGTAATAGACAACTATAGCGCGTTCTACATAATACTTACCTCTTATTAAACGCTTTTATATTACCATTTGTTGTATCTGTCAATGGATTAATAGCGTTGAAATATTAAAATATGGCTGAATTGATGTCTAATAATTTTTTTCTTGATTTGCCTTTTTCAATTCAATTTTAACCTACTTCTTAACGTCCAAAAATACAATATTGTAATAGCATGATCTAATGTAATTTCTTTTTTTCATTATTCTGTTATTTTAATACCGAATTAAATTTCAGTTTATATATAATCATTTTTCCAAGAACAAAATACGTAAAATCATTTTACTTAGATATGTCACAAAAACCTAAATCCGAAGATCTGATTAAAGTTAAAAACAAAGAGAAATAAGCTCGTAGTTCTACGAAAAGCTCAACAAAAGCTGTTAAATCCTATGCTTTGTGCGCGACTGTAAATATTATATTATATTTAGGTGAAAATACGTGAAAATATATATATTTTTGAAATAAAAACTTCTTTAGCGGCATTGTGCACTTTTTGTTTCAGTTTTGTTCACTTTTTGACATTCATGCTTATATAAAATGACATATACGTTGCTAGGCAACGCGTTGTTAACGCGTCAACGGGGGCACGAGTTTTATCAATTTAATCTATCTAAGTATTAGGTACATTATTATAAATAACGTTTTCTGCACTTTTTGTCCATATAAATTTTAACTGTGGCAAATCTCTACTCTTCCGTCCTCACAATTGTTTTAAAAAGTTATAATCATGCTATCTTTAGTACTCCTTCACATATTAGTATAAAAGATATAAATTTTCACATCACAAACATGACGCAATAAAAAAATATATAATATTTCACCACATAAATGATAGCACTTTTATACTCATAATTAAAGCAATTCGTGCAAAATTACATTAATATTCAAGTTTTCACTTCTGTCGGCACTCTTGGAGTGCAATCCGTTGTATTTTATCATCATCACGCTGTATCCCGCACATAGCAGGACAGACGGAACCTGATAACACAGTGCTAAGACACTCCGTTCTCTCGTACTAGTGTCATGACACTGTGTTCACTGTGACTGTGACTACTTTGATAAGCGGTATAAAGCTGCTTTGTTTTATCATTTTTATTGTAAACCTACTTATCATTCTATTTTAATACGTACGAATATACATACATACATAGCTTCACGCTGTATCCCGCATATATCAGGGTAGGCAGAGGGAACCTAGTGTTAAGACACTCCGTTCCACACTTTCCGCCGAAACGAGGCATTGCGTGCTGTGTGGCGGAACTCAACACCGCGCTTTGCCTTATTACCAAACCCAGGAAATGAAAAATTCCATTTCCTGGAGTGGGAATCGATCCCACAACCTGTCGCGTTTACAGTCGCACGTTTGTGCCTCTGCGCCACATATGCATATTATTTTTAAGCCATACACATAAATGTATATTTAACACTAACCAACGTTCATTATTTCATACGAATTCCATCAGAATTCATAAAAACATCTCATTCGGAATATATTTAGATTTTTTTTGCAATATAATATTATGTACCTACACCTTATTACAGTAAATTTGTTTTAACCGACTTCAAAAAAGCAGGAGGTTCCCAATTCAACTGTTTTTTATATGTTACCGCATAATTTTATATTGGGTGAAACAATTTTGCTAGCTAGTGCTTCTTATATGGTCCCATTTAACATTATAAGATCTGACTAGACTCATAAAAATAATTTAATCTTGTAAATGAGAAAAAAAAGGATATTTTGAATGAATCTTCGGCAATAGTAATTTTTATATAAATTATTAATTTTCGGTTATAGTAAAAAAATTTTTATTATACTAATAATGTAAAAAAATATTAAAGGAAATATATAATTAATAAAATTTAAAAATATCTTTTTTTTCCTCTTACAATCATTATAGTAATAGTTTGCGATTATTGTATCTACTAACTTACCAATTAAGATCAGCAGCCAACGTTGAAGTTGAAGTAACCTAAAAAAAACAAATAGTTTATTATTCATTTTAAAATACATTTCTTTCTCATTCAAGACTATTGAAACTAAAATGTTCATATAATCTGCATTATGAGATAAATTTATTTATTGCATTAAAATAAAAAAAGGTAAATTCTTTTAATAAAATATATTAATTAAAATATTGCTTGATTCTCATTAATTAATATTTTATGTAATTTATGCTAATAGCCTTATTGAACGGCAGTAGAATAGTGTGAATGTAAACGTGACAGGTCGTAGGTTTGATTCCTACTCCAGGAAATGAAAATATTAATTAATATTAAGTATTTTCATTTCCTCACTCCTGTAACAAGACAAAGAGCGGCGTTGATTTCCGCCACTCAGCACACAATGTCTCAATTTCGGCGGAAAGTGGGAACCGGAAATGTTGAATGAGAACGGAGTGTCTAAACACTAGGTTCTCAAGTTCCCTCTTCCTACCCTGCTATGTGCGGGATACAGCGTGGAGCTGAAAAATTGTTCCCCCGAATGGGAATCGAACCCAAAACCAATCGCCTTTAAAATAAAACACTGCGAAGGCCATCCTCCCTAGTTAGACCATTTTAGTACATTATTCACTAAAATACGTGATAAGCATTTAAAACGCCAATGTCGTGGGAAATAGGTTCGGTCCTTTACTGTAAAAGGGTATTTTACCGAAATATACATAATACAGGTGGGTCTAATCCAGTGAAGGGCAATTATTTTTCTTATTTACGTCAATATATTTTCCAATATAAATTACAGAATGCTTTTAGACCTTTCTCACCTTCTTATGATGTTAGGTAAAATGGTTTAGTTTATTATATAGATAAACGAGGCGTGATGCCGTCATGGCGCAGTGGAACAATGTTTCACTGTAAAGACGATGTGTTTTAGTTTCGACTCCTCCTCGGGGGAATGATAATATATAAGTTTTTTTTAGCTTCACGCTGTAACCCGCATATAGCAGGGTAGGCAGAGGGAACCTGAGAACCTAGAGTTAAGACACTCCGTTCCCCACTTTCCGCCAAATTGAGGCGTTGCGTGGTGAGTGGTGGAACTCAACGCCGCAGTTTTCCTTGTTACCAAACCCAAGAGATGAAAATACTAAACTTTTGCATTTCCTGAAGTGGGAATCGCCTGTCGCGCTTACAGTCGCACGCTTGAGCCTCTGCGCCACGACAGGCGCTATTTATAAAACGTATAACAATGAACGCAGCGGGACTTGATCCCGCGCCTCTTGGAAACCATCCTAGCGCTCTGAACGCTAAGCGATGCGTTCTATATCCAGCTGCGTCGAAATTCTTATACGCTAGTTATAACTTATTTTTGTTCTTAGCATCTTTGTAGAGAGGTTTTTAGCAAATTTCTGATATCTAAGATTATTTTTAAGAACAATCGTTTAGCAAGAGAGAATGCTATTTATTAAATATTTTAAAAGTTTTAAAGTGTTTATCACAAACTCAGGAAACGAAAATCATATTTAGAAAAAACCTTCATAAAAAAAGTTATTTTCGTTTAGCCGCTCTGGTAAGAACATACACAGCGTTTAGTTCCGTCAATCAAATCGTAATGTCTCAATTACGGCCGAAAAATGAAGAACGGAGTGTCTTAACCCTATGTTGTCTCTACCAGCAAAGATATACGAAAATAAGCTTGAAAATAAGAAAATACATTGAGAAATTTCTTCCAATGAAATATGTACAATTACTCTGCTTAAAAAACTAATAAAGCGTACTTTAATATTAGCGAACTGAGCTAGATAGAAGCTACAGCAAAAAATAAAGTATTTCGTTGAAATCTTAAATATCCAATTAGTTATCCATTGTTAAACCTATATCTTTTAACAAAAACTAACAAACGAAATTAAGACCTACAAATGTCTATAAAAAAGCAGCTACCCGCTTTTTGCACATCAGAGTGGGCCTATTGTCAAGACACTCGATTTTGCGACAGACATTGAATATTGTGTGTTGTGTGACGGAACTAAACGCCGCAGCTTACTGCCAGAGACCATACCATACCATATGATACATATTACAATTTATTTATAATCTATTCCCTCCAGTGGAATCTCAACCTAAAATCAATTGCATTTACAATCATAAGATTTAGCACCACGATGGTTGACCACATAACGTATACAAGATATATATAAAATTAAAAATATAGTAAAACCTTTTTTTAACTAAAATTACGCGGACGGAGGAGCATAATTTTTCAAAATCGGTCAATAAAAGATATCAGTCAATAATATTTTGTATGAATTAAATATGGAAGACCGACAACGTATAATAGTATTTTAGTACTACTAGATAATTACGTCATCGGTGCGTGCGGAACGGTTAAAAATCGGGAATCGAAAATACTAGTCGTGCAACTAAACCGTAGACTTGATTGATTACTATGTGTACGGCCTTGAAGTATATATTGTTCTACATTTGGTGGACCTAACCTAAGCTCAACAATTACAGCCTGTATATAAATTATTGCTCACATTCCTTTATAGTATTTTTTAGCTTCACGCTGTACCCCGCATATAGCAGAATGGGCAGAGGGAACCTAGTGTTAAGACACTCCGTTCCCACCTTTCCGCCGAATTGAGGCATTGCGTGGTGAGTGGCGGAACCCAATGGTACGCTTTGCCTTATTACCAAACCCAGGAAATGAAAATACTAAACTTTTACATTTCCTGGAATGGGAATCGAACCCACAATCAGTCGCGTTTATAGTCACACGCTTTTGCCTCTGCACAACGACAGGCATTCCTTGGTGAGACAATTTTGATGACTTTTTTATAGTAAAAAAATTAAATTGTCCCTAAATTACTATAAAATGGTGAAAACATTGTATATCACGAAAAATTCTAAAACAATACTTGAAAATAACACAAATATCCCTTTAACCATTAAACCGCTAATGTAAAAAATCTAGAATTCTTTAATTTCAGTCTCAAGAGCGAGCCAAAAATGGAAAGGGAAGTTCTTAATTACAACTTGTGTTTGACAGACTGCTGGTTAATTCCAAACCTGACCTTAGTCACTTGCTCTGAAACAAATAAACGTGGGCAATTTATATAAAAGTTATATTTTTTGTAATATATTTTGGATTTTAGAAGCCAGTCGTGGCGCAGTGGGACAGTGTAAACGCGATTGGTCGCGGGTACGATTCCCTCTCCAGGAATTGAAAATATTAAATAATATTTAGTAGTATTTTTATTTTCTCGTCCTGGTAACAAGGTAAAGCGCGGCGTTGAGTTCCGCCATTTAGAACGTAACGTCTCAATTCGGTGGAACGTGGAAAAAGGAAATATTAAAAGAGAACGAAGTGTCTTAACACTACGTTCTCGGGTTCCTCTCTTACCTACGCGATCGGTTACTATTTACAATTCTCCACTCTGGTAAGATAAAGCGTGGTTTTGAATTTTATCACTTAACAGGCATTGTTTCGAATTCGGGCGCAAAACGGCGAACGGAGTGTCTTGACACTACTCGTTCAAAGTTCACTTTGACACTACCTTGCAATGTAGGATAAAGCGTAAAGAGGCTTTTTTTAATATCCTATTAATATACATTATAAATATGAAAGTGCGTGAAAATGGAAGGGTGTTTATGACTCTTTCACGCAATAATTACTGAATGGATCTGAGTAGATTAGAAAGTATTATAGGTTCTACATTAGAATACCACATAGGCTATAATTTATAAGTACTTTGTGTTATTTGGCTACAATATAATGATAACTATGTAATGTATTAAAAATTAAAAAAGAAGCAAATCAGCTCTATGCATTCTCTGGCATAGCTGGATAGTCAGAGACAACATTCACTATGTTGTCTCGAGACACTCCTTTCTCTGAAGGTTTCCTTTCCACACTCGCCACCGAATTGAGGCATTGCGTACTGAGTAGCGGAACTCAACGCCGCGTTTTGCCTTGTTATCAGAGCGAGATAATGAAAATATTAAATATTATTTCAATATTTTCATTTCCTGGAGTGGGAATCGAACCCACAACCTGTCACGTAACAAATATTAAACATAAAATTTAATACCCAAGTACAAGCTTATCATACACCGATGTCATTACCGTTTCAACTCCTTCGCACAAACAGATTACTTCAACAAAAGGACAGCCGATTGTTAATTTCAATACAAAGAAAAGTGGACCCTAAATATTTGCAAATAAAGTTTAATTTCATTTAAATACCCACCATCCGATTACCGTCAAAGAACTCACTAAGTTAGGGATGTCAAAATTAATTAATTTTTGTTTTTATTGTGTATTCGACAAGGCTTTCTAATTTATTTTTAAGCCGATTTAACCGATTTCGATAAAAGTAGCTCGTTTATCAATTTGATTGTTTTTTTTTCTGTATGAATCAATTTTGATGATTATTTTATATATACTTGTGTCCCCGTTGACGCGTTAACAACGTGTTGTCTTTAGCAATGTATATGTCACTTTATATAAAATATGCAAAAGATATCAAACCATGGTAGTGTGTGTTACATTTAATTTGTTAATTTTATATACCTTTTATGCATTATTTAAAAAAAATGTTAGCATTCTGCACTTCTCTCTTCTCTATATAAACTATAAGTGTGCCAAATTTTACGCTCCTCCGTCCGCGTAATTTATTTATTAAATTTATAGTAAAATAATCACATTCACTCTGAAGAGGATTTAGATAGGGTTTTAGACAGTCATATTATCTGAGATCCTATTAAATTATTTAAAAAAAAACATAACTTATGCTAGCACAGCTCTTAAAAACTTACTTAAAAATTATAAACGATAATGGTAATCACAGATTGAATTCATTCGTTTCAGATCCTTATCGTTAGAAGCACGTTTTATTTACACTTATTAACATAGTTATTCTACACTATTAATATTCTTTTCATAAATAGTCCATAAACTGATTTTTAAATTTTGTGTTTTGTTTTTTAACACTACAATAGTATAAAGTAATATTCACTTCAAAATTCACTAGACAGTAATTATAACTCATACACATCACGTAAATATCAGTAAGTTAACTTCCATAAATTTCAACAGTAATAATAATTTTGACTAACACAAACTGTGAAATTGAACAAAAATAATGTTAATAAACAAAACTGAATCGCATGTTGACCTTGACGTGTAAAAGACAACTTTTACCTTTAAGTGAAAGAGCGAGAAAACGAATGAACGATGTAACAACAAGCGTACTCATATCCATTTTATTTACTTTGTTATACTTTAACATTTTGGTAAATTATTTTTATAATATCATGTAAGAAGTATTTTGGAAATTAATTATAATTGTCTGTGTAATTTATTATGCATTTATTTGACTGATTGAACAATATTTTAATTTAAAAGAAAGTGGCGGGAAAGACTGAGAAGGCGACGACGACGGACGACAGAGTTGAATGAATTACCTACTATTTTAAGTTACAAAATTTAAATAAATTATTTATTGACGATTCATATTTTTATTTTAAAAATATGGAATATGTAGTGCATAAATTATTGTTATAATAATTACTAGATTATATTATAGATAGCTTTCTTACAGATACATCGAATTTTCAATTGCGCTTATAAATAAATAATGGAATTAAAAACCTATAAATACATTTACAAGTAAATTTGAGATAGCTAAATAATTTTAAGCTATGTTATCGTTTTCGAAAAATTTAAATTAAGAATGACCTTGACCGTGAAAGAAAGGCGAAAATAGCATAGTCATAACAAATATTTTATTTTTTATATTCAAGTCATAAAACATTTTAAAATTTCTTAATAGACATACAATACATATAACAATGTATTGTATACATATGTATTATTAATATGTAACTGGCTTCCCAATAAATAAACATTAATAAGGAATACAGATATGCTCTCACAAAAATATTATTATTTATGAACAAAAACAACAAGAAACTAAACTAAACCATACGAGTATGTATGTCAGTTATTCAAAGACAATGTGCTAAGAATACTATAGAAAGAGTAAAACTTTTCTTGCTCTCTTTTGTCATATTGATCCTGCCCCCATCCCTGCCCTGTCCGTAAATCATATAACGTAATGGTGACCCATCCTCATTTCACTCAAGTATCAACGACAACGTCTTCATTTTTTTCAGGAATTTTAGCAAAAATATCGAGTTAATCTATGTGTTAATACGTGAAGAGTAAACTTTGAAGCCCTTTTCATGAAAGTTATGTAAATACTATACCTGCATAATATAGTTTATATATGAGCATTGCAGAATGTAATTTTTTTATATTAATACATTTAGAAATATTATAATTAATTTAACTTAATTTAGTTTCACGCTTTATCCTGCATAGCAGAGGGAACCGGGAGTCAAGACACTCTGCTGCTTTCCGTCTAAATTTGAAACATTGCATGAATTGGCGTAACTCAACGCCGCGCTTTATATTTGTCTTTATCTCTCACCAGGACGTAGAAATGGAAATAATTTAAGCATTTCCACGAGTAGGAATCGAATCCACAATCAATCACGGTTATAGGCAGACGCTGTCCCATTGCACCACGATGGCCTCTAATTCGAAACAGAAATGGAGAACGCAGTGTCTAATCCCTAGATTCCTTCTAACCTACTAATTTAAATATAATAATCCTAAAATATTTATATATTTATAAGTCATTCCCTCAGTGGAAATCGAAGCAACAACAACTTGCGTGAAGTGAACTCACAACCATTCGTGCTACTGCGTCATAATGGACTCCTTAAAAAGTATTTATTTACATATTACATTAAATTTATTAAGAATAAATAAGAAAACATAGAAAATAAATATGTACATATTTTTAAGATATCATTCCCTATACTACAAAGATGTTACACAAAAGCTTCTTATTTATTGTCAATACAATATGTATATGTACGAGTATGTATACAGTATGATCGAGTTACATTGTTTGCACAGTTACAGACAAATATCAAATGTATGGAATGGAGACAATGTAAAAATATATTTAAGTGAACTAATTGATTCATATACAATATGAATTAGTAGTAAGTTAGTCAAGTTAGTTAGTCAACAAGAATGCATAGATGTTTGTTACTCCTTCACGCAAAAAATACTGAATGAATTTAGATGAAACTATACTTTATCACTATATATACATCATAATAACACATAACGCCTGTCGTGGCGCAGAGGTACTGTAAACGTGACAGGTTGTGGATTCGATTCCTACTCCAGGAAATGTAGAATTTAGTATTTTCATTTCTTGGGTTTGGTAACAAGGCAAAGCGCGGCGTTGAGTTTCGCCACTCAACACGCAATGCCTCAATTCGGCGGAAAGTAGGGAACGGAATTGTCGAAAGAGAATGGAGTGTCTTAACACTAGACTCTCTGGTTCCCTCTGCCTACCCTGCTATATGCGAGTTACAGGGTGAAGTTAAAAAAAAAAATAATAATAATAACACAAAGGCTACAATTTTTACAGGTTTTATGTGATTCGGCCACAATGTAACGATAAATATAACTATATATAAATACGTGAAGCAAAACCTTTGGATCCCTGTTTACGAAAATAACGCGAACGGAGGAGCATGAAACTCGACATACTTATAGTTTATATAGCGAAGGAGTGCAGAATGATTATATTTACTAAAAATAATGCATAGAAAATACATTAAGTTAAATAAAATAAAATAAATGTTACCCACACTACCATGATTTGACATCCATGTATATATAAATTGACACATACGTCACTACGCAATGCGTTATTAACGCATTTACGAGGACACTAGTCCTAATAAATAATCACAAAATAAATGAAAAATGTAAAAATATTATCATCCTGTTTTTCCTGTTTGTTTATTTGAAAACTTGCAGACGTGTCCGGATAAGGTGACACAAAATTTTCTTGGCTACCTAATGCCTTCTTGCCAGGACCATCAGCATTAAAGCCAAAAATGATTCATGTTTCCTCATAACGAGGTAGTCAGAAGTCCTAGTGTCAAAATACTCTTTTCTCCATTTTGGATCCAAAATCGAGGTATCACATGTAAAGTAGCGGATCTCAACGCCGTACTTTGTTTTAGCAGAGTAGAAAAATGAAAATAATTTATATATAATCCCTTAAAGTAGGGATCAAACCGACAACCAATCCTATTTACAATCTGCTATATAATTATTATTATTAAAAAAGTGTGGGTTGAAGTCTTCTATACATTTAAATCAATTTTCATATATCATACACTATTAATATATGACTGTTCCTCCCACATTAAGCTAACAAAACTGGTCACGTGCGATACGGACTTTTATATAGGGTTCCGTACATTAAATGATGTCCTATTTTTAGATTCCTTAAGTGTTATTAACGTAGTACTCATGGCGATACTAAATACTTTTTTAACTTCACGTTGTATCCCGCATATAGCAGAGTAAGCAGAGGAAACCCGAGACCCCAGTGTTAAGACACTCCGTTTTCTTTCAACAATTCCGTTCCCCGCTTTCCGCCAGATTTAGGAATTGCGTGCTTAGTGGTGAAACTCAACGCCGCGACTTACCTTGTTACTAAACCCAGGATATGAAAATACTAAACTTTTACATTTCCTGGAGTAGGAATCGAACCCACAAACTGTCGCGTTTACAGTCGCACCCTTGTGCCTTTGCGCCACAACAGGCGTTAATCAAATAAAATCTTTATATAATAGTTTATGTATATATGAAGTTGTACTTCAATGCATAAGATATTACTCTAGTGGTTATAAGTTCAATTATCACGGGAGGCAATCAATATATGTTTTTTTTTTAGATAAAGCGCAGCGTTGAGTTTCGCTCAGCACGCAATTCTTCAAATCGGTGAAAAGGGGGGAGCAGAAATGTTAAAAGAGAACGGTGTGTCTTAACAATATGTTGTTTGGTTCAGCCTACCCTACTATGTGCGGGACACAGCGTTGTATGAAATAATAGTTTTATACCCTGCGCTCTGGTCGGTAAGCGCGGCATGACGTTAATCCATTCGATACACAATGCCTCAAATTCAGGCGGAGAAAAGAAAACAGAGTGTCTTCACTCACCTGACCTGATCTGACCTGAGTGATTACCCTGCTATAATGGATAATGCGTGAAAAAAAATACTTTAGTGTAAAATTGCGTTTCGATTCAGTAATTTTTGCGTTAAGAAAAACATACATCTATTCTTTTATCCTTTAGAACTTTCGTATTTATAACATTAGTAGTATATAGGCTGGCACTATTAATACTGCCACCACCTAATAATATCAACCTTAGCTTTTATTAAAAGAGACTGTAAATCTTTTAGGACCTTCTATTTACAGATACTTAAAAGGTTATTTTAAAAGTATTTTTATAAGATTGATGTAGGCAATGTATGAAATAAAAGCCCAATTTGAAGTAGCCTAACCCTTTTTCTTTTCAAACATCTTCTAAGTGGAATTTTCATATAAGTATCGTGTAAGTAGAAAATTAATATTAGCTAAAAATAATCTTTATATGTATATAAAAATGAATGTTTGTCTGTATGTCTTTTATAGAATCGTGAACCATGCATTTGATCATGTGACGATCTTTAGCAAAGTTTTTATGCATGGACCTACAAAGGTTTCTGAGTGGGTAAGAGCTGACCTGAAGAAATTAACAAAATCATTAAAATTACTCAAAATTATTTAAATATTTGTATATAATAACTAACAACGCGCGCAGGGTACACCTAGTAAATGTTTCTTTGTCTTGTTTTTAACCGAAAACAAAAAAGACGGTGGTTCTCAATTCAACTATATATTTTGTTTTTACATAACTTTTTAGTAGACGAAACAATTTATATGATACTAAATAGCGCTTTTGATATGACCGATTTTAAATTTAATTACTTTAACCGTAGTTTTTTTAGAGATATTCGTAATAATCTTACATTTTAATTCAGTGGCCTGTCGTGGGGCAGTGGCACAAGTGTGCGACTGTAAACGCGACAGAAAATGAAAATATTAAATAATATATAGTATTTTCATTTTCTCGCTCTGGTCACGAGGCAAGTAGCTTGGCGTTGAGTTCCGCCACTCAGCACGCAGTGCCTCGATTCGGCGGAAAGAGAGAAACGGAAATCTTAAGTGTACGGAGTGTCTTAACACTAGGTTCTCAGTTTCCCTCTGCCTACCTTGCTATGTGCAGGATACAGCGTGAAGTTAAAAAAAATGCTAAAATCTTTCCCCATTTCGCAAAATGTAGGCTATTTTAGTAAAAAAACGTCAGAACATAAACATGATTTACGCTTATAAATTAAACGGTATGTTATTTTGATGTCCACGTAAAAATAGAAACGTTGCACACAAAAACGATCGTAACATTCTTTAGTTATAAAGAACTGTTTTATATCATGGACGGTAAACAAAATGTTATTTTCTTTATTCTACGTAGTTTTCTCATTTTGTGTTTAGGAAATTACCACTTTATAGAGAGTGACATTGTCTTGAATTCGGGCAAAATGTAGAGGACTGAAAATCTAAAATATTCTTTAATACATCTATGAACGAGATCTCTTCTACTTAACCTGTGAAGGTTGATGCAAATAAGTGAGATTGAAATTTTGTAATTGTCTAGTGTCAAGTCAAGGCATATCACTTGAGTGCTTTCTATCATTTAAAAAGACTAAAAATAAAAAAAATGTATACTATGATCTTTGATTTTCGCTACTTACGACACATATTAAATGAAACTATTTTAACCGGATTAATCGCGTATATTTTAGTATTCGGAAATACATTTTTGGAAACCCGACGTTTCGAACATTTTATAGTAGTCCTTAGTCACTGGTAGAATGTCTACCTGTTTATAACATATTATAAAGATAGACAAAACTTGGCGTTGATAAAGGATGAAAAAAAAAGGAAACCGACTTAAAATAAAATGTTCTAAATTGCAACATTATTACAAATAACTCAATAACTACTCATCAAATCTTAACTAAAATAATTGGGCCTACATCAGAAACACTAACTAAGTAGCTATCATAGCTACTATGATAGTAGCAGTAAAGATGGAATCAACAACCAACCATGTTCCACAGTGCCATGATCTCAAAAAAAAATGCAAGAGCCAAAAAGTTCAGTGCACACATGTAAAAGCTTCCTAAAATTTTCATACATTTGAGCTTTCGGATAATTTCGCATTTATATTTAGCATACTTCTTGAGATTAAGACGAGTACGTTGTATATCAAGTCTAGCTTTTGTTTCTACAAAACATCATCAAAATTGATTCATCCAGTAAAAATTATGTCGTAACACACAAAAAATGGTCGAACCTTCTTCTCACCTTCTTTCACCCTTTAACCTTCAAAAAGATACAGTCGAATTGAATCGGTAAGTGCAGAAACAACGTAAGTCCGAACTTTCAAATTTTACAGGAAGGAGAAAAAAGTGTACAACTTGCCTTTCTAAGCTAGTTTAAATCGATTTCGAATTTTTGCATTTTTTGTGACTTAAGTTGTTTCTGCAGTCACCGATTCAATTGAGGACGATCCATTTTTTACGTCGATTAAAACAGAGTGACTGGTCACTAACACGAGTTAAAAAGACTGAGATGCAAAGAAATCCTTACTAATATTATAAATGCGATAGTAACTCTGTCTGTCTGTCTGTTACGCTTTTACGCCTAAACCACTGAACCGATTTTGATGAAATTCGGGAAAACGATAGAGCTGAACTTGAGAAAGGATACAGGATACTTTTTATTGTGATAAAATGGTAGAAGGAGTTGAAATAGGGAATGAAAGTTTGTATGAAAGTTCCTTATTGTCAAACATAAACTCAAGTAAGATTGTTCAACTGTTTACTAATAGTCTAAACCTTGGAAAAGACTATAAGCTACTCCTTACCATGTCGCGCGATATAACCGAATCCCACGTGGGCGAAGCCGCGGGCGGAAAGCTAGTAAGAAATATATTTCCTCAGTCAGGTTCCAATATATTTTACGGTTATCTGAGCTTTATTGTGTAGAATTATGGGACCCTTCGACGTCATTAAATATTCATCATTAAATTTCATATGGGTTAACGGTTTACAAATATCTCATATAAATTGTACACGGTTCGTATTTTTAACCAATTTCTAAAAAGGACGAAGTTCTCAATTCGACTGTTTTTTTTTCATGTTTGTGTGTTTGTTTGTTTCTTTTTAGTGGGTGAACCAATTTTGATGATTCTTTTTTTATTTGATAGTTGGTCCTCTTGATTCATTCAGTTGAGTTCTAACCAGTAGTTTTTGAGTTATTCGTAATAAGTGTAATTTTTGTTTTTCAAGAAATAAAAAGGAAAATTATCATGGTGTAGAGACTGTAAATGCAACTAGTTTTGGTATCGGTATTCAATCGGGGGAACGATTATATTTAAAATATTTTCATTAATCAAAACAATCTATTAAATTTAAAAAAGCGTGGCTAGCGTGGCATGCGAAGACCAAAATGTCTTAACTTTAGGTAATCTTCGCCTAACATGATATGTGGAAATAATCGTGAAAATGAAAAAATAATACCTATATATACCTACATAACGCCTGTCGTGGCGCAGAGGCACAAGCGTGCGACTGTAAGTGCGACAGGTTGTTGGTTGTAGGTTTGAGTCCCACGCTAAGAAATGAAAATATTAAATAATATTTAGTATTTTTATTTCCTCACTCTGGTAACAAGGCAAAGCGCGACGTTAAGTGCGCCACACAGCACGCAATGCACGCAAATTCCTCAATCTGTAGGAAACTGGGAAACGGAAACGTTAAAAAGGAGAACGGAGTGTCTTAACACTAGGTTCTCAGGTTCCCTCTGCCTACCCTGCTATATGCGGGATACAGCGTGAAGTTCAAAAAATCATATATGTGACATAATAAACAATTTATAACAATAATATACAATAATTTCAAAACGATTCAAATTTAACGTTCCGGTTAGTTATGACTTTTACTTGTTTGCGTTCGCTTAAATAAGTAGCTTTGCGAAGTTAAAACATAACGTTACATTAATTAAAGCCAAGTCAACTTTCTGCTCTGTTGGGAGTTTACGAAAAATAATGTGAATGAAGGATAAGATAATATATTGTAATACAACTTTAATTTGCAATTCTATTCTTTTCTATTCTATTCTATATGATGATAAAAAAAAACTTAGTGTCAAGACATTCTTCACCTTTCGTTCGAATTGACATTGCGTGACGGAGCTCAACGCAGCGGTTTGTTTCCAAAGTAGAATCGTTCCTCGAATACGGATTGAACTGACAACCAATTGTGATTATAATCAGACTCTGTTCCACTGCGCCACGATGGCTTATAAGGAGTAAAGAAAAAAAGACAAACTCACGCTTTATATCTCGCTTCGCTTCGTTATTGCTTTATATCGTCGATTCCCACTCCAGGAAATGGAAATATTAAATAATATTTAGTATTATCATTTCCTCGCTCTGGTAACAAGGCAAAGCACTGCGTTGAGCTTCGCCAAGCAAGCAATGCCTCAATTTGGCGGAAAGTGGGAAACGGAAATGTTAAAAAAGAACGGAGTGTCTTAACACTAGGTTCTCGAGTTCTCTTTGTCTATGCCTGCTATATGCAGGAAGTGAAGCTAATAAATTGCATTATGCAGGAAGTGAAGCTTTATATCTCTTAGCAGGGTTGTCAGAGAACCTAGTGTTAAGCATCTCCGTTTATCACAAGTAAAGATTGTGCTATTTGAATATAAAACGTTTAATTTCACCCATTCTCTAAAATAATTTACACAGATGTTTAGCATCACAACACAAATCAAATTACGCAAATATTTGTACATACATCTGCGGTGCGCCTTAAGTTTATTTAACTAACTATATTTAAGGTCATGTAAAGGCGTTATTTTTGGCATGTACCACGTTCTAATGAATAGTTTTTAATAAGAGAGAACATAGTGTCCAGACACTACGCTCTTTATATTCCACCTGAATTTGAGACATTGCGTGTTATGTAGCGGAACTCAACGCCACGGTAATTAGCTTGTATTGCATATAATCTTTGTTGGAATATCAATTGATTTTATAGTTGGTCAACTGACTTGTTAAATTATCAAGTTGTTATATACATTGTCAATTGATTATTATACAAAAAGTAATCTTTTATAATTAGTACGTCTTTTGACTTTTACTATAAAATGGTTGCCGCCACTCATACTGTGTTCTTTACGTGTAAGAACTTTCGAGTCAAAAAGCAGTCTCTTCGAGTACTCTTTCTTTTCGGTGAAATATAATTAATTTATAAAACCGGATGACTGTTTTATTTACCCTCCTACAATCTTGATAGATAAAAAGATAGATAGATAAACGTTTTACTGCATACGTAAAAGTAATAATACATTCTACAAAGATATAAACAAAAAAATCACATGTAAGAAAATACTTCTTCGTAAAGAAGGTAGTATGCAAATATTTATTACTTGTAACTGTAAGAAATACTACAAGTATAATAGTATTTCTAATACAGGTAATAAATAGATCCTAAGTTCGATTCCTATATCGAATTTTCAGAGTTCAGAGTATGCTAAAGTCGAAAATCTGTTTCTTTTAGTTCAAACCTTTTGTTAGATTTTTCTGAATTATTACTTATTATCCTAAGATATTGTTACCTATATTTAAGTAATATTTGAGAGTCCAAATTATATTAATTAGCTCGTTTTATCTAATTAATATGTTGTTATTTTGATTTTTCTTACATCTTCACACTTTCTCCCATATCACAAAGTACTCAGAAAGAACCTAGAGGGAAAAATTCCGTACTCCACTTTCCGACTTAAATAGAGATATGAGCATGTTAAATGGCGGAACTCAACGCCTCATTTTGTCCTATCAGAAGAGAAATAAAGTAATTAAGAAAAGTAATTTAAATATAATTATAATCATTTCGTATGGGAAATCGAACCCTTAAGAAGTGGTGCCTAAAAGCGCTGTACCACTGTGCCTCGATGGTCTCATTTTGAAAAATGTACATATAAATTATGTATAAAAAACTAAATATTAATAAATTTTCAAAAGTTCCGTTCCAAAAATAGTCCATCGGTTCTTGTTTGTAATTAAAGCAAACCCTTCACAGTTATATCCCGGAACTTTCATATAAGGCTTATAAGGTCTTCCGGTCGTTAATAATAGCTTCATTATAGAAAAGCTTTACTATCCAATACTTTTGACCTTTAAATATTTAAACATAATATATAAACTCGTAAAAGATAAAATTAAAAATAAATATTATCGTTTATTATTTTTTTTATTATTATTACTTATCCCACATATAAGAGGGTAGGCAGAGGGAACCTGAGAACCTAGTGTTAAGACACTCCGTTCCCCACTTTCTTTTTGAATTACGGACATTGCGTGCTACTGGCCTCTAAAACATAGTTAAAAACCCACAAATAATATGTGTATCTGTATTTATATCAATTTACACTTCTATGTTAATTGATGTGTCTAAATACAGAAATATTTTGTATTTACTATCAGTGTGGCAAGTAGCAAGGTAGTAGCGATAGAGTTTATTCAAACAATGAGTGACTTTAAATGAGATGCACTAACATTATTACGAATACCTCAAAAACTATTCATCGGAGCGTACTAAATTTAAATAAGACCACATCAAAAGCACTAGCATCATATAAAAAAAGAGTCATCAAAATTGGTTCATCTCAGTCAAAAGTTATGCATAAAAAAACTTACAGTCGAATTAAGAATGTTCTCCGTTTTTGGAAACCGGTTAAACATAATATTCATAAAAAATCTCAAATTTCATTGACAATTTTCTTTTTCAGGCCCCGAAAAAGGGTAGGGAGAACCTAGCGGTATTATACGTTGAGTGTCGGAATTTAACGACGCGTTTTATTAGTTAGATACGGGTTGTAGCCCTCTTCATTTGTGTGGACTATGAAACGTAAAATCCCAGTTCTTCATGATACCATAGGAATTTTGAGAAATCCTTTATTAATGCCTTTATTAACCCCAAGAAGAAAATTAGCCTTCTTGACCCTGTAGTTTTCAATGTAAATTCTCTCAGTCACACAAAGAGTAACGGAAGAGTTTTATTTAGGATGGATTTCTATCGCCCTAATATTTACCCATTTAAGCGCCTTGTACGTTCACATATTTTTAGTGGTGGAGTTGATATTTGTAAAGTTGTAATTCTTTGAAAAATATCTTTTTCCTAAAATTTCAGTATTTTCATTTTCTGGGTTTGGTAACAAGGCAAAAGCTCGGCGTTGAGTTTCGCCACTCAGCACGCAATGCCTCAATTCAAAGGAAAATGAGGAACGGAGTGTCTTAACACTAGGTTCCCAGGTTCCCTCTACCTACCCTGCTATATGCAGATATCGGATATAGCGTGAAGCTATAAAAAAAAAAATTACTCTGGTAACAAGGCACTGCGGAATACAGCGTGAAGCTTCGCTTAAAAACATGTTTTTTTTATTTATTAATATTTATTATTTCATGCTTAAAGAGTATTAAGTTTAAAAGTGTATAAGCCGCACTTGAACAACTTCGGAACACGAAGCTTTCATATTCAAACAGTATGTACAATGTTATATGAAATGCTTTTTATAGTACGTTTTGACCTCATTAGTTTGTTTGTATAGTAAACTATTTTAATTATTACGCAAAATATAATAAATTTTTATGTCATTTCTTATCATAGATCAATAAATACTAAAATAAGTCGTTCTTAAGTTTTCAACTAAGTAGAGACAAGTGACACATACATTGCTAAAGACAACGCGTTGTTAACGCATCAACGGCAACACTAGTTCATATAAACATGCAGTTCCCGTAGGTTTGGCTATTAACTACTATGCATGCTAAGCGAGAATCTAGAGAAAAAAAAATCCAGTCTCATTCTCAACTTAAATCTATAATTTACTTATGCCACGACAGAATAAATTGAACCGTATATAGCGCTACGTTCTCTCTGACTACCCCGACAGGGATAAAGCGTGAAGCTAAATAAGTAAGTAAAGATAAATGTGTTAAAAATAAATGGATGGTTAAAGAGAACTATAGAATATATAAATATTTTAATACAAGCACATTTAAATTATCAACTAACATGAAACATTTTATACTTCGAATAGTTGTGAATCTCTTTTTGCACTTGAAAGAGTGATGAAGCGCAACAAGTGTTTTTTTTGTTTATTTAATTTCTCTGCCATTGTAATGTATGAGTGGAATAGTGATCGTAGAGTCTTTTTGATTATTTTGTGGTACTGGATTCGATTACCATAATAATGTTTTATTTTTATATTCAAACTAAGGCCATTGTGGAATAGTGGACTAAATACAGTAAATACGATTGGTCGAAGGTTCGACTCTAGCTCAGAGAAATGATTATATATAAATTATACCTATACATTCCATTCGGTAAGACAGCCAGAAAGTGATGAACAGCACCACCCAACTGGCAACGATTCTAAATAATAATGGTAAACAGAGAAAAGATAGCCTTAAAATCATTTTTAATAGTTTCGAAGTGCTATTTACATAGAATAAGAAAAACATTTTGTATAAAACGTATATTTGGGCAAATAATACATTGAAAATATTTTATAAATAAATAGTACTTGCCAAAAAATGTTTTTAAAAATAATCTTTGATGCAATCTTATAAAAAATCTTTTGTCTTTATCCCGCAAAAATCTTTATCCCGCATATAGCAGGGTAGACAGAGGAAACCTGAGCACCTAGTGTTAAGACACTCCGTTGCTCACTTTCCGACGAAACGAGGCATTGCGTACTGAGTGGCAGAACTCAACACCGCGCTTTACCTTGTTACCAAACCCAGGAAAATGAAAATACTAAACTTTATATTTCCTGGAGTGAGAATGAAACCCACAACCTGTCGCGTTTACAGTCGCACGCTTGTGCCTCTGCACTACGACAAGTTCTACAGAGATGCAACAATAAAATGAATAAATAACAAAAATAAAATGCAACAAGCGTATAAGAATTTTAATGTCGCTGGATAGGAACGCATAGTTCCTTAGCTAAAACGCTTGAACGGTATCCAAAGGGTGACAAACAGTCCTCATACTGCCGTCTCAGTGCTGGTGTACCTCAAGGTGGTGTACTTTCTCCCTTACTTTTTTCCATTTTTATAAATTCCATAACTTCTTCACTTTCCTTGTCCTTTCATCTTTACGCTGATGACTTGCAGATTTATACGACTACGGCAGTTGACGATGCTGTTAACGCTATTGAGCGAATTAATATCAACTTAAATATTATTAATACCTGGAGCAAATCAAGTGGCCTGTCTATAAATCCTAGCAAGTCTCAGTTGTGCATCCTTGGCAGTCCCAAGCAGCTCTCCAAATTAGACTATTCCCTCCTTCCTTCCGTAATGCTTGATAATTGCAAATTGAAATTTAGTACTACTGTGAAAAGTCTAGGTATCAGGATGGATAGTTCTTTAACATGGGCGCCTCAAGTAGCTGAATTATGTCGTAAGACATATTTTGCTATTGGAAGGATGAAGAGGTGGAAAAATCTATTGCCACACAAAACTAAAATAACATTAGCTCAATCTCTTCTGTTGCCCATACTTGACTATGCCGATTCCTGTTACCTGGATTTATCACAGAGATTACTGAATAAACTTGAACGCCTCCAAAACTTAATAATACGATTTATTTTTTGTTTGAGGAAATACGACCACATTTTCAATATCGAGTTCGACTGAATTGGCTGTCCATGAAACATCGACGCAATTATCACGCCCTCATCCTCTTGTACACCGTTCTGTACCTACCTTCAACTCCCTTATACCTCAAGGAAAGATTTACTTTCCTTGGTTCTCGTTCCCAACCTTTCAATCTCCGTTCAAGATATGACAATGTGTTGGAGGTACCACTGTGCCGCACTAAATGCTACAGTGAATCATTCACTGGTAAGGCAGTGAAGCTATGGAACGAACTGCCACGTTATATTAGACAATCGTCATCTCTTAATATATTTAAATATCGTCTCAAAAAACACTATCTTACATTGTAGTCTATGTATTATCTTACTTTATTATTATTTACTTTTTTACATGTGTTTATTTCTCAGTTCAAAACTGGATTCTATTGTATCTACGGGTTGGAACCAAGTAGATACAATATATGTAACTAAATTGTGTTATTGTATATTGGGTATGTTGGTGTTCTGTTCGTCTATTTGTAAAAATTTTCTTACTAGTCTACATGTATTTAAAATGGCCGCTCGTTGTAATGTAATATAAATAGATTTTTTTTAATTTAACATACTTAGGCTATGATGAAGATATTTTGGTATAACGCCTGTAGTAGAGAGAACTATAGGAACTATATAGACTGTTTTCTGCTTCCAAATTCTGGCTATTTCTTCTTTTAACTCTTCATATTTATTTATCTTTTCGGCAATTGTTTTCTGGAGGTTATGAGTATTGGGTACTGCGATATCTATAAGGTAAGTGATTTTATCTATTTTGTTTTGTAATATTATATCTGGTCTATTAAAGTGAATAGTTCTATCGGTAAGGACAGCGCGGTCATAATATAATTTGTGGGTTGAATTTTCTAGAATGGTTTCAGGGACATATTTATAATATGGAGTATTAATATTGTCAATGAGTTTATATTTATTTGCAAGTTGTTGATGAATAATATTACTAACTTGGTTATGTCTATGGGTGTAGTCTGAATGTGTGAGGTTCGAACAAGCTCCCGTTATATGCTGAATGGTCTCCGGCTGATTGTGACATTTTCGACATTTATCATTCGTAACTTTACTATCTTTAATTATATATTTCCTGTAATTTTTTGTGTTTATTATTTGGTCTTGTATTGCTATTATAAATCCTTCAGTTTCAGGGAATAAGCTACCAACTTTAAGCCACATATTTGAACCTGTTGGATCGATATGCGCTTGTTCCAAGTCATGAGGATGTCTTCCATGAAGTACTTTTCTTTTCCAGTTAATAATTTGTTGCTTTTATGGATCTGAGTTCAAATTATTTTCTACATTATTTATTTCTTCTAAATTTAATGGAGTATAATTATGGTCGTTGTCCCTTATTATTTTATGTAGCAAGCTATTATTTGATTTGTCAATGAAAATTTTTTGTAGTTTAATAATTTGGTTTTGCCATAGATTAAAAATATTTATGAGACCTCTTCCACCTAATGGTCTTTTAATGGTCAACCTTTCTATTGCCGACTTAGGGTGAAGATAATTATGTTTTGTTAATGTAGTACGTATAAGTCTATCTAAATGCTCTATATCTGTCTTTGTCCATTTTACAATACCAAAAGAGTATGTTAATATTGGGATGGCATATGTATTTATAGCTTTAATTAGATTTTTTCCGGATAATTGTGTTTTGCAAATGGCATATATTCTTTTTTTATATTCTGTAGTTAAAATTTGTTTTGTATTTGTATGGTCTAATCCTTTTAGTTGATTGTATCCTAAATATTTGTAAATATCGTTTGGTTCCAGAGCTGTGATTATATCATGATTATTTATAGAATAATTACCTTGTTGAATTTTTCCTTTAATTATATGAAGAGTTTTACACTTATCTAGACCGAATCGCATTTGTATATCGTTACTAAATTCTGTAGTTATGTCAATTAACTTTTTCATATCTTTATGTGTTTTAGCATATAGTTTTAGGTCATCCATATAGATAAGATGTGATATTAAAGAGTTTTGTGTGCGAGAATTAAAACTATAACCCACTTGGCTATCCTGTAGTAGTGTGGATAAAGGATTCAAGGCAAGACAAAACCATAAGGGACTTAAGGCATCCCCTTGATAGATTCCTTTTTTAATAAGAATATGTCTGGTGTTTATGGTGGTACTATTATAATTCAGTTGCAAAGTGGTTTTCCATTGTGGCATAATGCTATTCAAAAATTCTATAACAATCAGATTTATTTTGTATATTTTTAATATTTCTATTAACCAAGTGTGTGGTATGCTGTCAAATGCCTTTTTATAATCTATGTAAGTGCAATGTAGATTTCTATTTTTTGCTGCGGCGTGTTTGTGAATAGTGGAATCTATAATGAGCTGTTCCTTGCATCCCATATGGCCTCGTCTACATCCTTTTTGTTCTTCCGCTATTATATTATATTTTTCGATATGCGTGGTAATTTTAGATGTTATAACTGAAGTAAGAATTTTATAAATTGTGGGTAAACATGTTATAGGTCTGTATTGTGCAGGATCTGAAGAAACCTTGCCTTTTGGTATCATATAGGTAATTCCAGTCGCCATAAAATTGGGTATATTCTGTTTTTTAAAAACAATTTCTGTTAAATTTTTCGCTATTGCTCTATGAAAGATGGTTAACTTTTTGTACCAAAAGTTGTGTACTTTATCAACACCAGGTGATTTCCAATTATGTAATTTAGTAGTAATATTCAATATTTCAGTTTCAGAAATTTCAGTAAAACTCATTTCGTCTATTGTATTGTACTTATTTTTCTCATCTAAAATCCATTTAGCATTTTCGTTATGTTTGGCTTCTAGTTCTCAAATACCTGACCAATACTTTGTTAGCTGTTCTTCTGTAGGAGTACTATCTTTATCACAACCTTGGGTCGGATGATTGGGTTTTAAAAGTCGTCTGTAAAATGATTTTTCTCTTGTTGAAAATAAAATATTATCATCTTTTCTTTTTTGTGCTTTCTTGTATCTTTTTAATCTGTTTGATTTAAGGGCTAGTTTTTGTTTTAATGTGTCTTGAAATTCTTCTGCTTTTTGGTTATCATTTTCATGTTTAGTATGTAGTTTTGTGTTGCGGAAAATTTTCATGACTCTACTAACAACTTTTTTGGATCTATTATTATTAATATATTGTGTGAGACGTCCAATATCTGCTCTAAGTTTTTCTATGCTTTTTTCTAATCTTATTTGCCACGGTGGCTTATTATTATCCTTTTTTCTACGTCCTGTATCTATCCTTTGTGTGATTTTATACCCTAGTTCTTCTCCTATTACTAAAGCTGTGCAATATATTAATGTATGTATATCTATTAATTGAGTGTCTTTAGAGTTATAATTATTTAATATTTTTAGATTGAATATACTTATTAGTTCCGTAAGTTTTGGGGAATATTTTAATTTTGGTAAGTTTGGTCGAGTAGTAGGATCCAGCCCAGAATAAAGATTAAGCGTAGTTGCGAACTTGTCTGTTAAACTATTAACGTATTCTTCCGTTATACCTGTAGGTTCTATTAAAGTCTCTATTTCATTTTCTAATAAACAAGTTAAAGATTCCGTTTGTGTAGAAGTGTGTGTTGCTTGGATATTAACAGTACTTTGTGATTTTTGGCCGCATTGGTATTGTGAATTTAATGTATTAGAATATACCAAATTATTCTGAGTTCGGTTGTTATCAATATTTTCGTTCCCTAATTCTTCTAATTCTATTTCTATTTGATATTTAACTTCTTCTTTAATCTGGTTCAGTATTTCCTGAGATACGAGTTTATTTCTAATAATTGTTCTCATTTGGTCAGATACTCTTTGCTCGGAAACATTAACGGAAGGATATTTTTCACGGAATATTTTATGTAATTGTTGTCTGTATGTGGTGAAATCTGTTTCTAGTTTTGTGATTTTGTAGTAGGTACGCATGATAAACATGTTAACTTCAGAACTCCATCTCATGCGTACTCTTGGTTTTCCAGCTTTGGTGGACACGGGAAAAAAGGCATTTGCCTCCCGCGCAACACTCAAAATTGGCATATGTTCTATTGTATGACTTGAAGAAGGTGATGATGGTATTGAAGGTGTGTACGATGAACTGCTTGGACTATATGGTTCTGTGGAGCTATTGGATGGGATTGTGTGTTCGGCTGTAGTATATTTGTCGGTGGGAGCCCGCCTGTTCAACTCCAGACCGCTGACGGTTCGCATGCTGAAACACCCAGCGTCAGCTCCAGGTGTGCCCCGACGATCACCCTCGGGAAGCGGCCCTCTCAGTTTCTTTTTTAACCGTGTCTCCATATTTATGGGTTACCTTTACCTTGTTGGCCGTGTAAGTTTCCTCAGTACACGTTCCGCCCCCCACGTTAGCAAGGTGTTCAGCTAGGACGTAAGGTAGGATTTTGGGGGGCTTATTTACTTTATTATTTATTTATTATTATACAGGGTGTGAGGACTCGCCTTACGTTAAATGAAAACACCGTTTTGAGTACTCCTTGTAAACAAGATACGATTATATAATAAGAGTTTTTACTAAAAATGAAAAAGTGTTTTTTTCGAACAAAATAAATAATAAAATATTCGTTACAAAATCAAACGCCATTTGTTACGTATGACGCAAGAGGACACTAACCTGTCAGAGCGGCTACTAACCCAAAGTTCCAAATATTGGCATTTCTCTTTCCGCTAAGTATAAATAAGCAAAACACAAACATTTATCAAACCGGAGCCCAACCCCAAACCCTCCCTTGAACATGACAGCGGTACTGAAAGAGATACTACCCCAGGAGGGTACCAGTGCCTCCGGTACTGGAGAATCCCTCACTGAGACTAAAAACTCAGGCCGCCCGTCGAATTCTGGGGAGGGCACAGAACCGCGCGTTGGACAAGACAAACGAGGCGTACGCTCCACGGCATCCCCTACCACGCTTAACGTGGATTTCTGTAACATCAGGGGTCTACATTCCAACCTGAATGCCGTCCACCACCATCTAGAGACGGCACGGCCGGCCTTGTTGTTTTTGACGGAGACTCAGATTGCCCGACCAAGCGACACATCTTACCTTTCGTACCCTGGCTACATAATAGAGGATAATTTCATGCCTCATGCCGGGGTCGCTGTGTTCGTGAGGGAGGACTTGAGTTTCCGTCGTCTTGCCACTTTTGAAGGTCGGGACCTATCAACCATCTGGCTTCGTGTTGATTCGGACGATCATGTCCGAATCTACGCATGCCTATATAGGTCCCATAGTGGTAACGCAGAAACGGATCGACTCATGGAGCACATGCAATCGGCTATTGACGATGTACTATCACAGCTTCCCTCCGCTGAGGTCGTGATACTAGGCGACTTCAACGCCCACAACGCCGCTTGGCTTGGATCACGCACCACCGACCACGCGGGGAGGATTGTGTTTGACTTTGCTGTGGCAAATGGATTGTCCCAATTGGTTGATACGCCCACGCGAATCCCAGATGTGGACAACCACAGCGCCACCTTATTGGACCTTCTGCTGACTTCACATCCGGAACAGTACCAGGTAGCAGTCGATGCCCCTTTGGGGTCTTCAGACCACTGCCTGGTACGGAGTGTGGTGCCCATTAAACGCGGCAGCCGCAGAACACCCGCAACTCGCCGCGTATGGCACTACAAGTCAGCAGATTGGGATGGGATGCGTACATTTTACTCATCTTATCCCTGGGGGCCGGTTTGCTTCTCTTCTGATGATCCTAGTGACTGTGCCGCCGCTGTCGCCGATGTGGTCCTGCAGGGTATGGAACTTTATATTCCTAGCTCTGTAGTGCCAATTGGTGGCAAGTCACGGCCTTGGTTTGGTACATTCTGCAAACAAGCTGCCATTGGCAAGCGCGAAGCGTATCAAGCCTGGGTCGAAGCACTAGTCACTAAGGATCCAAAGGTGAAAACCTTAAAGAAGAAGTATAACCGTGCCTCTAGGTTCTTTAAGCGGCAAATTGCCAGAGCAAAGTCCGAGCATATTGTCAAAATCGGCAGGAAGCTTGAGAGCTTTCCGTCTGGAACACGCCAGTTCTGGGCGCTCTCTAAGGCTGCACTTGGCAACTTTAGCCAGCCTTCGCTTCCGCCGCTACGCACAGGAGGTGACGTCCTGGTCCATACGGCGAAGGAGAAAGCCGATGTCTTGGGCACTCTTTTCGCCTCGAACTCGACTTTGGATGACCAAGGAACCACACCACCTACCATCCCGCGGTGCTAGAGCTCAATGCCGGACATTAAATTCAGCCAAAGAAAGCTGTTCGGCGACTCTGTCTTCCTTGGACATCCACAAGTCCCGAGAGTGAGACCGGATGGCATTTCTCCCCTTTTGGTGCTCCGTGCATGCTAACTCCTGGTTGACTTTCCGGTGCCCCTAGTAACGCGTTTATTTCGGCTTACTCTTACTCCGTCGGCGTAGTCCCGGACACGAAGCGGAAGAGCGCGGCTCTGATCCGCCGATCCGAAGAAAGGCGATGGCTCCGATCCAGTAAACTACAGGCCCATCTTCAAAAAATACACCTCCCTGCTCTCTAAAATAATGGAGCATTATAAACCAACCAGCTCCTGGTGTGTCTGGGAGAGGATCACCGATTGATCAGCGCACTATTTGACCATCGACAATATTGACTTTTCACGCCATGAGAAGGGTCGTTCCAACTTTGAGTACGACACCTTCACGGTTTGACCCCATCCCGCTGGAGCTGCTGCTTTTTGGAAAGCAAAAGGGAGAGGCCTGGCAGTTAGTTTTAGCGGACATGTAACGAAGGAGTCTTCGATCGTGGTGATATAGGACACATATACTCAGCACGCAATGCCTTAATTTCAACGGAAAGTGTGGAAGGGAAATGTTAAAAGAAAACGGAGTGTCTTAACACTAGGTTCTCAGGTTTCCTCTTCCTACCTTGCTATTTGCAGGAAAGAGGGCGTGAAGCTATATATATACAAATTTTTTATTTTTTTTTTTTAACTTCACGCTGTATCCCGCATATAGCAGGGTAGACAAAGGGAACCTGAGAACCTAGTGTTAAGACACTCCGTTCTCTTACAACAATTCCGTTCCCCACTTTCCGCCGAATTGAGACATTGCGTGCTGAGTGGCGGTACTCAACGCCGCGCTTTACCTTGTTACCAAACCCAGGAAATGAAAATACTAAGATTTCCTGGAGTGGGAATCGAACCCACAACCTGTCGCGTTTACAGTCGCACGCTTGTGCCTCACCTTGCGGGGTAACATGGTTATCTTCTTATAAAGCCTATTAAGGCTATTTATTGTAAATATGTTTTGGAAAACAAAGACATTACTGAAGACACTACAGATATTACTGAATTACTGAGTTCCTTGCACCGGTTCTTCTTAGGTCTGCGGCATTAAATATGGTAAACTGATTTTTTTTTAGTATTTTTTAGCTTCACACTGTTTTCCGTATATAGCAGGATAGGCAGAGGAAACCAGAGAACCTAGTGTTAAGACACTCCGTTCTTTTTTAATATTTTTGTTCCCCACTTTCCGCTGAACTGAGTCATTGCGTGCTGAGTGGCGGAGCTCAATGTGTTGTAGATTCAATTCTCACTTTGGGGAATAGTTAACGAGATAAAGCGGGAAGCTGCTATTTTGTTGTTATGAGTAAGCAAACATTACATAAATGTTACCATAAATTTTTACCATTAATTTTTACCATTAATTTTTGAGTTATTCGTAATAATTTAATTGCTTAGTTTGTATTTAAAGTCGATTTTTTTTGTAAAAATTTAAATTATTCTGTTACAAATAGACACAACACTACATAACACTAATTAAATATTGTCTCATTATTTTCTAAAAACTTTTTAATGTCGTTTTTTCCTTACATAATCTACCGAATTACAATAATTTTTAAAAAAAATCCACTATACCATTGTAACTCGAAATATCAACCTATTCACGCCTCGTATACACACAATCCCTAATACCTTCTATTATTAACACGTCACATGACTCTCAATTAATAGCCGCCAAATGTTACACGGTACGTAAATGATTAATTATACGTATATTAATAGGAAGGAAATACGACCACATTTCTCAATATCGAGTTCGACTGAATTGGCTGTCCATGAAACATCGACGCAATTATCACGCCCTCATCCTCTTGTACACCGTTCTGTACCTACCTTCAACTCCCTTATACCTCAAGGAAAGATTTACTTTCCTTGGTTCTCGTTCCCAACCTTTCAATCTCCGTTCAAGATATGACAATGTGTTGGAGGTACCATTGTGCCGCACTAAATGCTACAGTGAATCATTCACTGTTAAGGCAGTGAAGCTATGGAACGAACTACCACGTTATATTAGACAATCGTCATCTCTTAATATATTTAAATATCGTCTCAAAAAACACTATCTTACATTGTAGTCTATGTATTATCTTACTTTATTATTATTTATTTATATTTATATATATATGTATATGTATGTATGTGTATATATGTATATATGTGTGTATGTATATGTATGTATGTATGTATGTGTGTATGTATATATATATATATATATATATATATATATATATATATATATATATATATTTGCACTGTTTTCCTCGCTTGTACGTGTCTGCATAAGAAAGTATAATCAATAATGCCTGTAAAGAGATCACTTTTGGTGATAAGGCCGCCTTTGCTTTACTTACATGTTTGTCTACTTTGACTTATACTTTATGTATTATGGCACAATAAAGTGTTTATTAAGTAATATGTATCTCGTTATAAGTTCTCGGGTTCAAATAGACGGCGGTCCTTTCAGAAAGAGCTTGCGTGGGGACACAGGTCCAACACGTAGAGCCCCTTTTGAAACAACAGCATTTTTATCTGACGCATTTGACCAGGATCCATCTCTGAGTAACCATAGGCAATTATTATTATTATTATTAAGGGTGCAGGTTTGAGACTGCGTTTTATTTTTTATACATTTCTAAAAAAAAATGTTTTTGTTAGGAGAAATTTACAAGTAAAACAGAAAACTTACTGTTAATATTAAAACCAAAATAGGCTCGCTCAACCAATAAGTACTACAATACGGTATCTATACATTTACAGCACCACTTGTACACAACACGACCTACTTCATTCTGTCAATTGGTACTTGATAAATGTCATTGTTTTGGAAGAGGGTACACGATTAATCCTGCCCAAGGGGCCGGTTTCAGCACATTAGCAAATTGATTGGAACTGTTGGGGAAATGTGAATTAATAAATAAGAAATTTGTTCAGTAATAATCTGAAACCTTGGGTAGGTGAAGGTTATGGGTTCACATTTACAAGTAAATTACGAAGCTTTCACGGCTGCTCTCTCCATGGCAAGGGTAGTCAGAGGGGAACCATAGTGTCAAGACATTCTGTTCTGTTCGCCACACATTCCACCTGAATTTAAGACGTCACATTATAAATGACGGAACTCAATGTCAAATAAATATCTCTTTGGCTTTTACGTGCCGCCCAGGCAAGTGATTTGTGCTCAACTCGCACGTTCAATTGCCATAATTAAAGAAACTGAACTGAGTATAATCTTTCCCGCAGTGAAAGTCGAATCCGCAACCAAGTTACGATTATAGTTAGACGCTATACCGCTGCGCCTATAACACTCTATGGAGCTGTAGAGACTCACATGAAATGTAATAGTTGAGTATTTTTTTATTTCCTGATTTTGGTAACAAGGCAAAGCACGGCACAGGTGAGTTCCGCCACGCTCAGCATCTAGCCCCATTCAGCAAACTAGTTTATCTGGTTCCCTCTTGCCTAACTTCTGCTATATACGGGATGCAGCGTGATGAACAAAAGGCTCAACAGCAAAACATAAAAGTATGTAGTAAAGTATAATGTTACAGTCTTTACTATAATGTACTTTCGTTTCCTGTTTCCGGTTACACAAAGCGCGGAACGAACAAAATTATCAGTCTAACACATTATCCTCACACAAACTTTCACATTTAAATATTAGAAGAATAGGAAATTGGGGACGTACATGGCATTACCTCTATGGTTAAGGAAATAATCTAGTTAGACTAACAATTTTGTTTTTTTTTTTTTTGGAGAGTACTGTAAGAGTTCACTCGTATTTGTTACAGGATGCGTAAAGATTCATTTAATTCGTTCTTTGTACCTTACTTTTAATATTAGGTAGGAAAGAGATTAAAAAGGACATAGATATTTATAAAAAGATTGAAACCTAGCTATTACAGTGCCGACAAATTAACGTATATACGCACTATACACTATAGTATGCAGTATGGACTGCCATTGACCATGACAGCTAGTCTAACAAATAAAGTAACCTTTACTAATTAATGACTGCAACCTTATTAGGGTAGTCTAGTCAGAGTAAAAGAAGTGTCAAAACACTACGTTCTCCACATTCCACCTAAAATCGAAACAATGAGTGTTGAATTGCGAAACTCAATGCCACGCATCGTCTTTTACTAGCCGAAAATTAACATAAATTTAAATATAAACATTTACTCGATGGAATCGAGCCCACAACCTAACGCAATTACAGTCAAATATTGTACCGCTGTGCCACAATGGTCTCAATTAATGACCCAAAACAATTCCAAATGTACAGGATTGTTATAAGCTATCTTGATTGGCAACAGCAAAAAAGGCTCCTAAATTGACAAATAAAGATAAAACAAATAGATATTTTGTTTCCTTTTTTATTACTGATTGTAATTTAGTCCAGTTAGGTCATATATAGCTTTTTTATAGTATTATTGTAATCGTGCCAAAAAATCTGTCTAGATAAACTTAGCCCAGTCGTTTGTAACTTGTTGCCAATGAATATAAACTGTATTGTGAAAAAAGGACATACTATTTCATTTTCCACTTGCTGCCCATTTGTAGACATACGTTAGCGAATATAACTGACAACCCAATTTTGGTTATATTCGCTTTCATACTAAAAGTCAATGGCTTTGTTTTATTTTTAATTAATAAAGAAGCACCTATATTTTAAACGCCAGTTCTAAAATAGAATGTGAACCTTCATTCACCGCTTGCAGTCAATTATACGTTCAATAAAAAACACAATTACTCCCACTCAGAAACAAAAAAAATCGTGACGTTTTCTAACGAAAACATTGTTATATACCTATGAATATTATAGAAACTATTTACGTAAATAAGTTAAATTCTAAGTCTAAGTAAGAAATATGTACATTAAATTAATATAAAGTATAATAGTCAGCTAAAAGTATGGAATATACATCCATACTAATTGACATAAAAAATAATAAAATACTTACACAAAATACCGATGACGCCTATCGTGGCGCAGAGGCACAAGCGTGCGACTGTAAACGCGACAGGTTGTGGGCTCGATTCCCACTCCAGGAAATGGAATTTTTCATTTCCTGGGCTTGGTAACAAGGCAAAGCGCGGCGTTGAGTTCCGCCACTTAGCACACAATGCCCCAATTCGGCAATTTCGGAAAGAGGGGAACGAAGTGTCTTAACACTAGGTTCTACCCTGCTATATGCGCGATACAGCGTGAAGATAAGTAAGTAAGTAAAATACCGATAAAAACAATATTTGACTAAAAAAATGAATTAAATGCAAAAAAACATTTAGTTTTGTTCTAGTTTCAAGCTTAGCTACATTTAGGCGGAGAAAACATAGTGTTAAGACACTCTGTTTCTGAGTACCGAATCCACAACCATTGTGTACACTACACACTGCATGCACAATCATACGTTACTTAACACGATGATATTTTTTTTTAACTATTCCCACTCCAGGAAATGAAAATATTATATAATATTTAGTATTTCCATTTCCTCGCTCTTGTAATGAGGCAAAGCGCGGCGCTAAGTTCCGCCATACAGCACGCAATATGTCAATTCAGCGGAAAGTGGGGGACAGAAATATTATAGAGAACGAAGTGTCTTAACATTAGATTCTTTGATTGTCTCTGCCTACCCTCCTATGTGCGGGATACAGCGCGATTTTTTTTCGCTTTTTTAATTTACTTCTTATATAAAATTTACAAAAGATAAAATATTAAACACATCAAGGTTATTACCACACAAATATTACGTAGGTTATCTGTGAGACCTAAATTACTAAGTCAATTAAGATAAGAGTTGTTAAAGAGAACTTAAATGCTTGCACCCGAATACTAAAGGCTATAAAATAATAATTGCGCTTTAATGTTTACATTTATTATGTAGATAAAATAATTTAAATGATAACAAAGGAACACGTGTTGTAGCGCAGAGGCACAAGCGTGCGACTATAAACGCGACAGGTTGTGGGTTCGATTCCCACTCCAGGAAATGGAGCTTTTCATTTTCTGGGCTTTAGTTCCGCCATTTAGCACGCAATGCCTCAATTCGGCAGAAAGTATGGAACGGAGTGTTTTAACACTAGGTTCCCTCTGCCTACCCTGCTATATGCGGGATACAGCGTGAAACTATAAATTAATAAAATTAAATAAAATAAGAATTTCGCTTTAATTAATTAATAATTTTTATATTAAAAATATAAAAATTATTAATTCATTAAATTATTAAAAATTTAATAATTTCTTGTTAAAATTATTTTTAACAAATAAACAAAGAAATAAATATTAATGCACTTTTAAAAGATTGTCACTGCAGTGCCCAGCTTTCCATTGCATAAAATATAAATTTACAAGCAACAATCAATGAATTTGAGCGCTGGAACAATAGATGTACTACTAGCATATGGATAAGCGAACGTTTTCTAATTCTTTTAGCAATCAAAGCCTTTTTCTTCGCTATTTCTTTTCAATTCAAAATTGAAATGTGTTACAAAAATCATACAAAAATTATTGCTGTGTGGTGTGTATGTAACACACCCAGAGCAAGTACGGAGTGTCATTGAGTGTTCTGGGTGTGTATACACTAGTGTTGGCGTATCCTTGAGCACTCTGGATGTGTATGCCTTAGTACTGACGTGTTCTTGAGTGCACTGAATGTGTATGCACTAGTACTGGTGTGTCCTCTATTGTCTGCTTGTCCGTTGTCCTGTTGTTTTTGTATATTTTATTTATATTTTAGGGTCATAAAAAATTACTTGTATCACCCATGTTCTAGCGCATATTATGAAAAACTAAATTATTTTAACGGTAATTATAACGGTATATCACCAAATCGATTTCTTTAAATAGAAAATGTGTAAATAAATTTCTTAAAATAAATATTTTTAAATAGTTGAATAAAAATCGATGTTTGAATATATTCAGTTTACTTTTTAACTGTACTAATATGATAAATTAACGAAATCATCAAAATGTCACTTACAATTAAACATTCAATTATTTTAAAACAAAACAATTATATTAAAATAATTGTTTGATTCATACAAACTTTTTAATTATTCATTACTAACTTTGTCCAGATCCTGTTTCCATTTCAACAATTTACACGATACATCCAAAGGGATGGATCCATCAAAAAGTTTTGACTTGAAAAGCTTTGAGCTTAATTTCAATTCCATTGTAAAAATTGTATTATGTGTAAATATCTTAAGTGTTCTTAGTCGTCCTAATAATAAAATGTCTTAATGCGTTCAATTTTTTTTTGGTTTTGCAGCCTGTCCGCATATAGCAGGGTAGGCAGAGACCTGAGGAACCTGAGTCGTTCCCGACTTTCCAGCGGCAAGATTGCGGTGCACGGTGGCGGAGCTCAACACTGCGCTTTGCCCTGGCAGGAAATGAAAATACAACATTTTTACATTTCCTGGCTTGAGATCTCATTTTTCTAGAACAACAAATAATTAAAAAAGAATTTATGGTCCCGATTACAATTTTGCTCAGTTTTATTGTTCATCTAACACATATCCCAGGGGGTGAGCAAAGGAAACCTAGTGTTAATTTCGTTCCCGTGGCTGTAATCAATTCGAATATTACATTGTGTTGACTGGCGGAAATTAAGCTGCTTTTGCCATTTATATTGACAAAATATTTTATAAAATTACTAACCTATGTTATCCTGATGTATAAGTTACATTTCACTGCTGTGAGGTTTATGTAGGCGATTCAAAGCAGTTTTGCACGTAAAAGAGTGAGCTTCCATCTATCTAAGCTCTATTATAAATACTTTTTATTCTAGAAATACTACAGGAATGGCATTCGGGTATGTTTTACTGTTTGCATACATCTCTGAGATCATCACTATATAGCGTGCCATTTTTCAGAGTTTCAATAGTGTTTGTTAAGAACCAAAACCCAGGAAAATGAAAATAATTCAAAATGAAGTGAAATCACATTACAGTAGAACCTACTTCTATCGAGTTTACATTCAAATGGTGTGATACTGCGTCATAAAGGCCTTCCATATTTTTTATTCTAAAACATAGTGCCAGATCACTCTTAGCAGTTTATGCCCGTTATACGAAGATTTGGGATAGATAGGCTATTATAATTTAACCTAATATGCTACCATTTCAGTTACATACAAAGAGTAAGCATATATTTCGAAATCACATACACATACCCATTGTTGTTTTCAATATTTTTTACATATCAAACCAATTTAAGCTCTATCTCCATGTATATAAAGTTCACAATAGAAATGAACTGGAAATATGAAATAGGGAATTGAAAATTATTATTGTTATGTTATTATCGCTCTAGCTTTGTTGGTATTTAAACCAGAAATGCTAGAAGCTCGCTTAATTGGAATTTTCATTTTCTTACACGGACTATTAGTGAAATAGTTTACATTTATGAAAGTGCTTATATATTCTATGCCTGTCGTGGCGCAGAGGTATAAGCGAGCAACTGTAAACGCCATACGTTGTGGGTTCGATTTCCACTCCAGGTAGTAGAATTTTTCATTTCCTGGGTTTGGTAACAAGGCAAAGCGCGACGTTGAGTTCCGCCACTCAACACGCAATGCCTCAATTCAGCGGAAAGTGGCGAACGGAGTGTATTAACACGAGGTTCCCTCTGCCTACCCTGCCTATATGCGGGATACGGCGTGAAACTATGAATGTATGTATGTATGCTTATATATTTAGTTTAAGTTGTGCTTGGGATTTCATATTGTTTGATATGAGTAATAAATGTGGATAACAACAAAAAAACATCTACACAGTGTTAAGACACTCTGTCCTCAAGTGGGGACAGAACTCTACCAAACACTCCGTTACGTCATAATGATATCGTCTTAAAAAAAATATCTATAATTCTTTTTTTAAATTTATTTATTTCTATTATATCTTTTTATATTACCTTATATTATACCTTTTTTTTGAGCGTACTGACTCTACAGTCAGAATATTTTGACTGTATAAGCATATGCGAGATATATATCTCTATAGATATTATAGAAAAAAAAATAATCATCAATCTAATGCAAGATTTCAACCCACGACTAAAATGCACAAAAAGGTAAGCCAATAACTTTGGCGACTTAGTACTGTACTATATATTTTTTAGGTTACTAGGGAACCCGCGTTTAGCTACGTGTAAGTCAAACACAGTGCATGGAGTAATATTTATTTTTATAATTAAATATACTTATAATACATTACACCAAAAAAGTGGTAGTTATTATATATATACCTCCTCCTCTACTGTGTCTACATAATTTTAGTAAAAAGAGGTTCAACATTTTTCTTCATGAGTTAAAATTATAAGTGAGATATATTATTAATTATCATTTTCCTAACCTTAGATGATGCAAACTGAAAAAAATCCTAGCTAACAAGAAAAGAGCAACTAGATATAACTTATAAAATATGATACGAAAGAATATCACGAAATAATTTAAGTTTAGTTCGTTATTATAGCGACGAAAACATTTAGGCGAATTAAAAACCATTAAAAACTCCTTCCTCTGAAGCAAACGTAATTTAAATCAAATCATTCCTCATTTATTAAAACGTAAACATAGCGTTTTTGTCTTTTTTAAGAGAAAATAGAAAGCAGAATATCCTCTCACAATATTCTAATCCAAATTGAAACAAAAAACAACAAAAATAGCTTCAAGCTTCCGGCACAGCAGGGTACACAAAGAAAACTTAACCGTTAAGATATTCCGTTTTCCCCAAAGACATTAACATGTACATAAGACAAAACTATTAAATATTCAAAGAAAAAATAGAACGAAAACGTTACCGGAAACGCTATCAACCAAGGCAAATACGTCATGCTAATCAAATGACCGTCTGTTTATCCGGCGCGAACAAAATGTTTATTTTATTTGGACACCTTTTCCCGCTCATTTGAAGCAACTTTGTATTTTGAATTTTCGATTTTATGAATTTTTCATCGTTTCCACTCTGAAAGTTTAAGTGATATTTACGAGTATTTCGGTGTTTCTTTTCACTTCAGATCTTTTATAAATATCAAAGTTAAGTAATTTTAAAGTTATATTCGAGATAAAGATTTACATACCTTTTTACATAATTTGTTAATGTTTAATTTTACTTAAAAGAGAATATAAATTTTTATTTATGAAAACAGCTTTTATCCGCACATGACTCGAAAAGTATATGTCTTAGTATTATTTAGTACTTTAAGCATTGGTACATTAGCACTGTGATGTTGTGATGTACTAGTACCATTGCGTCCTTAATTATTGTGTTTTCTGTTTGGTGTTTTGTTCTGCTTCTTCTTTAGGCCGATAAAATAATATTTTACTTGTATCAACTAAAAACATATTTATAAAATGTATAAAAATTTGAACGCAGCGGGACTCGAACCCGTGCCTCTTGGCAACCGTCCAAACGCTAAGACCACTAAGCCATGCGTTCTACATCCGGCTGCGTCCCGAGTTCCCGCTGCGTTCAAATTTTTATACGTTTTCTAAATATGTTTTTCGTTTCCTAAGTGTGGGATTAACACTTTAAAACTTCAAAAATATTGTATCAACTACTTTTTCAGCTCACGCTATTCGTATAGTAGGTAGGCAGAGAGAAGCTGGTGTTAAGCCACTCTATTTTCACCCGAATTCGATACATTGAGCATGCATATTGAGTCGTGGAGTTAAATGTTATGTTTTTTCTTAATACAGTGGTGAAAAGAAAAAAAAATTGTCATACCCACAATACATCCATACCTAAAGTAAAAATCAACCCCAAAACCCTAAACAAACATAAAATATTATCATAACAATGCTTTTAAATCATAAAATAACTGAAACGTAAAAATTGAAAGCAATTGGCTAGAATTTTTCTCACTAACATTTGACATCGCAATTTACCGTAGAATTCATGACGCATTCTTGCAACCATTCCTCGAATGCTTGGATAGCAGGTACGGCCATATTTACTGCTTACATACAGGTATATAGATAGATCTCGGTCTGTCTAGAACTACCATCAGTTCAATTCTAGCACGTATTTCGAAGGCGGCATTAGTAGGATCTTTTCAAATTTGGTTACGTAGCAGTGGCGAAGCGTTTATACAACACGGTTGTCACCGGCTTGTTACCGGCTTAATTTTTAAAATACAAGTATGAGACTTTAAAAAAAGGTCATCACATAAATCCTATACCGGCTTCTCAAAATTTACAGCAAGGATGAAGAAGCAATTTAGGCAAGCCGGCCTAACTAAAATTTTCACCCCTCGTCACAGTTAGGTATAGAGAGCTCGAACAAAGGAGGCAGATGTCAATGTGCATTCTGATGGGACTCCTTAAGCCTATATTTGGCAAAGTAAACGTCACTCTATATCTTAGTAGAGTGGGTAAAAATTAAAATAATTTAAACATAATCATGTCCTCGAGTGGGAATCAAACCCACAACCTATTGCGTTTATAATTAAACGCTCTCCCACTGTGCCACGATGACCTCTTGATTCTTTATTGTTGATATCTTCAATTAGTTATTAAATTTGTAATAACAAGAAAGCTATAATGATATCATGTTATTTTGATATGTCGCATAACAGTAACCAATAGCCTTTATACATTGTTAAAATACTCGTAAATACATATTTTTCTTAAATATAATCAAGATTTTAATTAAATCTTAAAACCGTCTTTCTATTAAAATACACTAAAAAGTAAAATTATTACGAATAACTCAAAAACTATTTGTCATATCTTAACTAATTTTAAATGGGATCACATAAGAAGCACTAGCGTCATCATAAAAATATAATCATCAATACTGATAACTGCACTTAAAAATACAGTCTAATTAACAACGATCTCTTTTTTTGAAGTCATTTAATAAATAAATATATTGTTCTTCACGCTGTATCCCGCACATAGCAGGGTAGGCAGAAGAAACCTGAGAACCTAGAGTTAAGACACTCCGTTCTCTTTTAACATTTCCGTTCTCCACTTTCCACCGAATATAGGCATTGCGTGCTGAGTGCCGGAAATCAACGCCTCTTTTTGCATTATTACCAGAGCGAGAACATATAAAAAAGGAAATGTTATTTTATATTTTTATTTACTGACGTGGGAATCGAACCCACAACCTATCTCGTTTAAAATCACACGATTGTGTGATTGTAAACGCGAACCTCATAATAAATATATTTCTTAAATATAATAAGAAATATAAAAGACACCTGTCAACAACAGAATACCGACTGGAAATCGAAATAATAATGAAGAAGTCGTGATTTTTGTTACATTTCCAACCTAACCTAACAAACTGAAACATGATTGGTTGAAATAAATCTGAAAACGTACAGATTTATAAACCACAGTATCTGCGACCCATTTTTCAGTCTCCGACAGGTTCTGTTAAAATAGAGGCCAACTTAGAACATGCTTGGGAATGTCTAAAAGGATGAATATTAAAAATATATTTTTCCCAACACAAGTGTCTTTGACTACTTACTGGGAAGTCTCGGCTGCTCAATTTGTAAATTATTTTTTGAATAAATATCTTTTTATCTTTTATATCGTTTTTTAGTTAATTATATAGCTTGTAAAGCCTGTCGTGGTGCAGAGGCACAAGCGTGCGACTGTAAATGCGACGGGTTGTGCGTTCGATTTCCACTCTAGGAAATGAAAAAAAAATATATTTAGGATTTTCATTTACTCGCTCTGGTAACAAGGTGAAGCTTGGTGTTGAGATCCGCCACTTACCACGCAATATCTTAATTCGTCGGAAAGTGAGGAACCGAAATCTTAAAGAGAACGAAGTATCATACATTAAGTTCTCAGGTTTCCTCTGCCTACTATGTGTGGAATACAGTGTGAAGCTAAAAAAATATAGTTTCTTAATTTTTATTTTAAACTACGTGCGGCGATTGACAGAATTAATATGTCGTCACTCGCGTGAATGCCTATGGTATAAAAATATCATTAATTAATAGATATTTTAAATGTATTTTTGATCTTTGCAAGCTTACTTATACGCATGTTACAATTTATTTTCGTTATTAGCATCTCTGTAAGGAGATTATTACAAATTTCCAGCAAATATTAATACTAAGAATAATTAACTGGAAAGGGAGAATGCTATTTATTAAAAGATTCTATTGACACATAATTTGGACGTAGAGGCGCAGATTCGAATACCGGCATGTTCAAGTTTGCTTAAGTATTTTTTTAGTATAATGTGTAGATTAATATTGTAAGCAATTAATGTAGTCAAATTTTAACATAAAAGAAAACCGATGTCTAACAAAATGCACTAAAAAGTAACATTATTACGAATAACTCAAAAACTACTCATCAGATCTTAACTAAATTTAAATGGAACTACATCAGAAACACAAGCTATCATATAAAACAAATAATCAAAATTAGTTCACTTAATAAAAAGTTATGTGATAACACATATAAGAAATACAATCAAACTGAGAACCTTTATTCATTGAAGTTGGTAAAAACCATTTAACAACTTTCATTATTAAATTATAGTAACGCGCTTGTATCACTTCCATTCAACTTGTTACACTGAGAACCTATCAAACTGGGCCGAAGTGAAAAATTGATGTCATTATTTCTTCAGAGACGGACAAGGGCAAGTTTCAAAGAGTAAAATATTCTTGTTTGAAGCACTTTCTTAACAAGTTGAATCGATTTACTTTGATAGAAGGTCCGAAGTGACATTTTATTTGGGGTTCCTTGGTGGGTAGAGAACCAATGGTTTTAAATTAAACATATTTATTTATTTTATAAAATAACTAACTGTATCCTGCGACTTCGCTTGCTATTGCTTGCTTGTATTTTATATTATAATAATAACGGTTAGAATATAACAGTCCGGTATACTTTTCTTTCTGTAAAAAAAAGCCTTTTCGAAAAGTCCTCTCTTAAGACATGTAGGAGAGTACCATTCCCAAGCCTACATGCGAAATGTCAGACTTCAATGGCCTGAAGTTTCACCTGTACTTTGTTTATTAGTCACACAATAAAAGAAGAAATGATGATACATACATACATACATAGCTTCACGCTGTATCCTGCATATAGCAGGAAGAACCATATAGCAGAAGGAACCTAGTATTAACACACTCCGTTCCCCACTTTCCGCCGAATTGAGACATTGCGTGCTGAGTGGCGTAACTCAACGCCGCGCTTTGCCTTGTTACTAATGATAAAATGATGATGTAAATATATATGTGTAATATGTGCCAAATAAAGCATAAAATACATATTAGATGTTATTTGTATGCTCTCACAACGTCGTTAATAAAAGTAGACAGAGCACACTGCACTACTTAAGAGGTTCTTATCTTACGCGAGACTTTTTTATAAAATCATTAATGCTGTATTCTCAAACATAAAAAGAAAAAGAAAATTCAGCTTCACGCTTCTTATCTCATCATAGAACGGTACTCAGAAAGAACCTAGTGGGACTTAATGAAAATGGTATTAATGTAATAATTCCCCTGCGGGGAATTGAACCTTTATACACCGCGTTTACTGTCAGACACTATCCCGATACGCAAACGTGGCTTCAATAAAGAAGAAATTAAAATTAAATATAATTTATGAGCGGAGTAAGAATCGAACCCGTAATTAGTCGGCCTCGATCGAATATCATCTTTTAAAAATGGTTTTTACAGGAAATTTCAATTCTACAATTTTACTATTCTTTTGTTAGTCTTTCCACGTTCACCTTATTACTTGCTTAGTACACTCGTAGCTCTGACACTATGGATCCATTAATAAAGATTATGCAGAATTTTCTTTGTTTACTTTGCTAGGTGTGGGAGTTACTCAAAGCTAAAACATTTTATTTTATGGATAACGGATGGCAAACGAGCAGAATTGCCACCTGATGTAAAGTGGTTACATTCGCCGATGGACAAGTGTTGTAAATGCGTTGCTGACCTAGAGGATACAGATGGAAGGGGAAGATAATACAGTCCGCTATCGGAAACACCACATTCTGGGGAAAGAATGGGTGAGTGAAAGGGGAAAACCTGGCTTACATACCATCGAACCGGAACACATCATTACATATATTACATATATCATTACATATATTATTACTTATATTAGCGCTTCGCCTTTGACATGATAGTGGTCGCGAGCCAATCGGAGGACGAACCTCCTACCACCTCACTACCGGGATACCCGCCTCTTAAGGGACGCTACGCAGCGGCGGAGGGGGAATTGTATTCTAACCCAGTGCCCTCACCCCTGACCCATTACAAAATAATTTTAAAAACTTAAAAACAAGCTTTCAAATATATAGTCTTTATCATGGACGTAACTTTTCCGGGCAAGATCATTATGTTCTTGCTATGAAAAAATCTTATGTTATCATCAAAGCCGGACGCGTGCGCATATTTTAAGTAAATAGAGCAGGCAGTGTGTAAAATTAGTATTAAAAATATATTTTATTATTAGACATTAGATACATAGGCAAAAAAAATCTTTTTTTAACTTATTTCAAAAGGTATCCTGGTCATCTTAGCAAGGACATCGGAATAAGTAAATCGAACGACAAAAAACGTCAAAATACCGATGCAAAACTTTCTTACTAGATTGATTTATAGATAGATAATGGTGAAGCAGTTAAAAAGAGGGCTCCTTAAAAGGCAGTGATATCCTCCTTTATAGTTATCTTCTTTCATATGTCTCTCCATAGAGGCTGTCTTGGCGCCGTGCGACAGCGTCTGACTGTAAACACGGTGAATGTGATTTCAATTTTAACTCTGGGAATAATTTAATTAAAATTACTTTTATTTCCCCGCTCTAGACAAAACGCGGCGTTTAGTTCCATCCTATAAAACGAAGAACGTAATATATTGACACTAGGATATTTATGTCTACCCTGCTACGCGAGATTAAACAAGAAACATAGAAGAAAAAATATCTACATGTCCTTACAGAATAGTAAATATTATTAATTTCAAACTACATTGTACGAAAAACTTGCCAGCAAAAATATTTTTTAAATTCTTCCTCTCTACAACATCGGAACAATTAATGCACAATTCATAAATATCCAGACAAGGATTGTTTGTTTAAATTCACTTGTTGACTTACTTCTGTCAACTCGGCACGGTTCGTTAAGATTTTAAAAGAAAATGAACATTGAAATAAAATTGTAGAACAAACGTGGATTCATTTAGCGACTTTCTTTCCTTAATTTTTTCTCTGAAAAGTCATGTTAAAGTGGGAATCGTTTTCTCTAAGAAAGCGAACTTTTTTTAGTAAGAACAAAACAACGTGTTCAGGTAGTTTGGGCACGTCGAGAGGATGAGTGATGACAGAATGGTAAAAAAGATATATGAGCAAAGATGAGCGGCAAGAGAGGCAAGGGGAGTCCACGGTTGACCTTCAAAAACATAGTATCAATGATAATGGAGGAATGTCACGAAAAACAAGCATGAGGACCTCCCGGTGTGCATTTATGAAGAGGTTAATAACTGTGGACGAGGCGAAACAAGTATACAGGGACCATAGCGTTTGACACTCCGTTCTCTCTTAATTCCGCCCCTCAAAGTCTTGAATTCGAAAAAGAAGAAAACAGAGTGTCTTAATACTAGGTTCTATTTACCCAGCTATACAGGAGATAGCGTGAAACTGAAAAAAATTGATTATAACGTTTAATTAAAATCGCTTCAATTATAACATTGTATTAACTAAACAAAGTGGAGTGTCTGAAACGTTTTGAAACATTCGTGTTTCTGACAAGCTCCGGTCTCGTTGTTAATGAATATTCCTATTAAATTAGATATTGTTAGGAATTATAAAATTAATTATAAGCCTGGGACTTGCGAGACTGTCGAAAATGACATGATTACCGGACATTGGGCGTCACTAACGAATATCATGTATCTTATACGTAGTATTTATAGATATATTAAAATTTGTTAAAAAAGATAACTATTTTATTGCATACTACGATATAAATATTTTATTGTAATTACGCCTGTCGTGGCGCAGAGGCACTGTAAATGCGACAGGTTGTGGTTTCGATTCCTACCACAGGAAATGGAATTTTTCATTTCCTGTGTTTGGTAACAAGGTAAAACGTGGCGTTGAGTTCCGCTGCTCAGCAGGCAATGCCTCAATTGGGTGGAAAGTGGGAAACTGAGTGTCTTAACAATCTAAAAGCTATGTATGTATATATGTATTTTATTGACACCATTGTGTTGTAGTTAGTGTAGAAGTTTAATATTTGAAGGTACAAATTTAATTCACAGGAATATTAATGTTAGACAATATACTACTGCTTTGGAAAGCAAGGGAGAAGGCCTGGCAGTTAGTTTGGACATGGCGAAGGCCTTCGATCGTGTGTGGCACAGGGCGCTCCTTGCAAAACTTCCATCGTATGGGCTTCCCGAGAATTTATGCAAGTGGGTCGCTAGCTTTCTCACTGGGCGTAGCATTAAAGTCGTTGTCGACGGTTTTTGCTCCGGTCACATGCCCGTGAACGCTGGCGTTCCCCAAGGCTGTGTGCTGTCCCCTACGCTATTCCTTCTGCATATCAATGACATGTTAGTGGACTCTAACATTCACTGCTATGCAGATGATAGCACGGTGGACGCTGTATACTCCGGCCGCGCAGGTCTTTCTCGGGAAAACGTTGACGAGTGCCGAAAAAAACTTGTGTCTTCTGTTGAGGCATCCCTCGGGAATGTCTCTTCATGGGCTGAAAGGAACCTTGTTCAATTCAACCCCTTGAAGACACAAGTTTGCGCGTTGACCACCAAGAAAACCCCATTTGTCGTATCACCAGTTTTCAAGAACACTCTTCTTAAAGTATCAGCTTATTGGGCCTTAGCGTTTCGAGTGAGTGCCAGTATCGTGATCATCTGGAAAGCAAGGCCAAGTTGGCCTCGAAGAAACTGGGTGTCATCGCCAGAGCGAGACAGTACTTCACGCCAAAACACCGGTTGGCCCTGTATAGGGCTCAGGTTCGGCCTCATATGGAATACTGTTCTCACCTCTGGGCTGGTGCACCCCAGTATCAGCTTGAACCATTTGATCGCATACAACGCAGAGCCATTCGAATCGTTGGGGACCCGGTAATCTGTGCAGGACTTGACACTTTGGCGTTGCGTAGAGACGTGTCCTCGTTGTGCGTTCTCTATCGCATATATCACGGGGAGTGTTCTGGGGAATTGTTTGACCTGATTCCTGCCGCAGGATTTTCAAACCCCACCGTACGACACAAGCTTAAATACCATCCACACCACCTGGATGCGTGGCACTCCAGTACTGTGCGGTTTCGAAGGAATTTCCTTCCACGTGCCACTGAACTGTGGAATGGCCTACCTGCGGCAGTTTTTTCAGGTCGATACGAAATGGGTACCTTCAAAAAGCGCGCCTACTCCCACCTGAGCCAAACCACCAAAAGCCAACAAAAAAGCCACCAAAGGCCGGCAACGCACCTCCTCTGGTGTTACACGGGGCCGTGGGCGGCGGGGATCACTTACCATCAGGTGACCCGAACGCTCGTTTGCCTTGTCCTTTCCATAAAAAAAAAAAAAAATATATGAGTTTTCTATATTTACCCACGTAATGATTCTACATTGAGCGAAAATGGAGTGTACTCTTGAAGCAAGCATAAATTAATTAGGTTTTCTTTCTTTTTTAGCTTCTCGCTGTATTCCGTATACAGCAGGGTAGGTAGAGGGGACCAGAGAACCTAATATTAAAACACTCCGTTCCCTACTTTCCGCCGAATTGAGGCATTGGAAACATTTGGAAGTTATTTGGTAATACGCATAAAAAGAATATAATCTAATTGAGAACCTTCCTTTTTTTCAAGTTGGTTAAAAGTTTACTTTTAACTATAAACAATTAAAAAATTAAATTTAAATATATAAACATGAATATTCTCTAGATATAAAGGAGAAGCTTATGTGCAGCGCGTTATCGCAACTTTGTTGGTCGCCTCTATATTACATTTTTCATATAAAGTTTCAAAATGAACTAACGCAATTACTGAACTTTACGATCAGGTTTTAGAACTTTATTAGAGTGAAACTGTTGCTTGTTTTGGGACTAAAAACAAGGTCCGGTGTTAAATTATTCTAGTTTATTTTTTTTTAGCTTCACGCTGTATCCCGCACATAGAAAGAAAGGCATAAGGAACCTCAGAACCTAGTGTTAAGACACTCCGTTCTCTTTTAACATTTCCGTTCCCCACTTTTTGCCGAGTTGAGGCATTGTTACCAAACTCATTATAAACATTTAATATTTTCATTTCCTGGTGTGGGAATCGAACCCACAATCTGTCGAATTTACAGTCACATGCTTGTACCTATGCGCTACGACAACTGGAATTACGTATAAAAATTTTAAACGTAGCAGGATTTGAATACCCACGCCTCTTGGAAGTCTCCGATTTAGTCCGGCACAGAGTAATAATTTCGAATACAGTAGCCTTGAAATGAGAGGAAAAGTGGAGAACTGAATTGATTTGATTCATCAATTTTGTCGGTCTTGTAACAATAAACCAGAATTATTAATAAAACACATTTTTTTGTTTTATTGTACAATTAATTCTTCTATCCTCTATATTACTTATAATAATGCTTATTACATTTTATATGTCATATTATTACCATTAGACTATCGTGACGCAGTGTGACACGATAGATTATATATACACGACAGATTGCGGGTTCGATTATATTCGGAGAGATTATAACTGTGAGAATAATTATATTTTAATTATATTTTCGTTAGTCAGGCGAGAAAAACTTGGCGATGGATTTTGCCACTTCACAAGCAATGTTCGTGAACGAACGAAAAATGACGAAAGAAGCTCCATTTTCATTCTGACCCTGATGTGGGATAAACCGTAAACCTATGTATAACGAGCATTACATATAATTTAATTAGAAATCAATTATGTTACTGTTTCATAAATTCTTTGTAAAATGCAAGAATAAAAATCTATCACAATATGCAAATGATGTCAGTGCCTCTTAGACGTGTTGGGAAATTTTTCATATAAATTAAAATTGCAAATGAGAGATTCACTTTATAATTGTTTCTATGCATAATTTTAGAATTATTTTAATATGTTTTCAATCATAACTTAATATCAAAGAAAATAATTTCTAAAATACTTCAACTGATTTGGTTATTTTTTTTTTTTGTTAGCTCCACACTGCACGCATGTAGCAGGGTAGGCAAACAGAACCTGAGAACCCAGTGTTAAGACACTTTCCCCACTTACACCATCCGCCGAATTGAGGCATTGTTACCAAACTCTGGAAATGAAAAATTCCATTTCCTGGAGTGGGAATCGAACCCACGACCTGTTGCGTTTACAGTCGCACGCTTGTGCCTCTGCCACAACAGGCGTTTATAGCATAGCAAGATAGTTATTGAAAACTTAATGTCAAGATATTCTGTTCTCCACTTCTCACCCCAGTACGTGACGTTCTAAGTCGAGTGGTGGAACTCAATGCCGCGTTTTGCCTTACAAGACAAAAATAAGAAATGAAAATAATTTAAACATCAATATTTTCCCAAGCGGGAATCAAACTTCTACATACATAAAATATTATATAGAAGTATAATTTTCAACTGGTTTTGTACTTTATTGGCAGAAATTACTAATATACATATTAATGAGTGTTGTCTAAATATTCAAAACTTTCAAGGGTTCTCTGAAATTTAATTACCTCCATATATTAGGCGGATCAATATCAGTATCTAGTCGGCAATAATTTTGATTTATTATATATTCTTACGTCTAATTCTTTACTTGTGTAGACTGAGAAAATATAGTAACGTTGTTTATAGGTATAATAATTTCAAATTATTATTATTTTCCAATTTCTGCTTCATAATTAATTTTTTTATTGAGTAGGATGAATTAAAAAATCGAAAAGATGATTTTCATGTGTAAAGAAATTAATACATACATACATACATACAAACATAGCTTCATGCTGTATCCCGCATATAGCAGGATAGGCAGACGAACCTAGTGTTAAGACACTCCGTTACCCACTTTCTGGCGAATTGAGGCATTGTGTGCTGAGTGGCAGAACTCAACGCCGCGCTTTGCCTAGTTACCAAACCCAGGAAATGAAAAATTCCATTTCCTGGAGTGGGAATCGAACCCACAACCTGTCGCGTTTATAATCGCACGCTTGTGCCTCTGCGCCACGATAGGCGTCAAGATAAGAAATTAATTGTAAGTAAGAAATCATTTTCTATGTAAAATTGAATTTTATACATAGAAAATGATTTTGGTCTTCAAAATGAACAAAAACGCCACACAAGATTTAAATTTACAACTCTCATGTACGCTCTAAGCTCTTCATACTTTTTAATAAAATTAGTAATAGGAAATAAAAACATTTATAAAATAAAATATATTAAACAATTACGATTTAGTGAAAGAATAAAGTCCATACTTTATCGAAAAAACAATTTATACAAAAAAATATATAAAGCTGAAGAGTTTGTTTGTTTGTTCGCTTGTTTGAACGCGCTAATCTCAGAAACTTCTGGTTTGAATTGGAAAATTCTTGTTGTGTTGAATAGACCATATATCGCGGTAGGCTTTAGGCTATATAATATCACACTGCAACTATTAGGAGCGAAGAAATAATGGAAAATGTGGAAAAAAACGGGGAAAATTATTCATTCGCTTCCGTTCCGTTCGGGCTTCCGTTGCGTGCGCTGCGAAAACGGTTCAAAATATCAAAAATATATGTATGAAAAATTATTCCTCTTAAAATGATATAAAAAAATGTCCGCGACAGTATATGTCTATCTTATTAGATTAACTTACTAGAACCGATTGGTAACCGATTGGATATGGTAATCAAATTTGATCGAAATTAGTGCATTATTTGTTAAGAGTTGTATCAATGTATTAATATTAATTTTTATCCAGATAAATGTGTTGTTGTTTAAGAGTATTTAATTGTGAACAAAATTGTCTTTGACATTACTTAATTTCAATGAACATCTTAGAAGATATTACAATTTTAATATAATATAAATCGCTTACGTTACCGAATGACTGACAGACTACGTGCAGGCGAAACTACTAGACGAGGGTTTCTTGAAATTTATACGAAACGAGGAGTTTTAACTTTAATACTCTACGCGGGCGAGTTGAGACTATCGTGGCTTTCTGCTCCTTGCAAACGAAGTTGCGGGATATAACTAGTCATAGATATATAGAAAAAAATTTCTATATAATTTTTTACACCCAACAAATTTACCTACAGCGAAAATCGAACCTACGGCCTATAAAAGGTCAGCCAGCTAAATATACTATAAAAGGCTACCCAGTCAATATCCATATATTAAATTCTTACTTAGTCAATTTTTTTATTTGAGCAAGTGCGTGTGTTCTACGCGTCCTTCCGCTTCCGGTGGCAGACTGAGGATACAACGTTTATTTATATGAACTTCCATTTCTGAAGATTCTTTGATTTTAATAAGATTTTTATATATTTTATATTGACTCTTCCATATTTAATTGTGTGGATTAATAAAATTTTTGTTAATTATATTTTAGCGCGGCGTTGAGTTCCGCCACTTAATACGTAATATCTAAAATTCTCTCACACTAGATTCAATTTATCCTGTTATGCAGGATAAAACGTGAAGATGTCTGTCGTGGCGCAGAGGCACAAGCGTGCGACTGTAAACGCGACAGGTTGTGGGTTCGATTCCCACTCCAGGAAATGTAAAATTTAATATTTTCATTTCTTGGGTTTGGTAACAAGGCAAAGCGCGGCGTGAGCTCCGCCACTCAACACGCAATGCCTCAATTTGGCGGAAAGTGGGGAACGGAAATGTTGAAAGAGAATGGAGTGTCTTAACACTAGGTTCTCTGGTTCCCTCTGCCTACCCCGCTATATACGGGATACAACGTGAAGTTAAAAAAAATAAAACATAATAATAATATTTAATATTATTTACACACACCGTATCCCACAGGTAGCAGGCAGGGTAGACAGAGGGAACTCGAGAACCAAGTGTTAAGACACTCCGTTCTCTTTTAAAATTACCGTTCCCCACTTTCCGCCGAATTGAGGCATACGCTGGGAGGCGGAATTCAACGCCGCGCTTTGCCTTGTTAGCCGTGCGAGAAAATAAAAATACTAAATATTATTTAACATTATCATTTCCTGGAGTGGGAATCGAACCCACAATTTGTTACGTTTTCAGTCGCACGCTTGTGCCTCTGTGCCATATTACTTATTCATAAAGAAATATTAGTTAAATACATTCAAGTTATGTTAACTGGATGGATGCTTGTTAATCTATCACACGAAAACTACTAAACGGGTTCAGAGAAAACTTAACAGTAATATAGTTTACACATCAAAATGACATATACTAATTGATAAAGATTTTGTGTAATTTTAATATATCCATAACACAACGATAAATAGATGACGGAAAGTGGGGAACGGAAATGTTAAAAGAGAACGGAGTGTCTTAACACTAGGTTCTCTGGTTCTCTCTGTCTATCCTGCTATATGGGATACATCGTGAAGCTAAAAAATCTAGTCTTTTATAATATTAAATAAATAAGCCTGGTTTAAATTTGATGAGACACTAACATGGAATGTTGTTTATCATTTAACGCGAACAACAACGTAAGAAATAGATAAATGTACGTAAATATCTAAAATTACGTAGAACAGAGGGAAGTATAGTCTGTCTAAACATATTCCTAATTTGCAGTTATGGAAATAAGATTTTTTGAAAAGAAAATAAAGAAATGTTATTTTAAAGATAAAATCAAGAACTTATATATTAATACGTGAAGAAAAAACTTTGGTTTCCTTTTTACGAAAATTAAGTGGACGGAGGAGAATGAAACTTGGCACACTTATAGCTTATATAGCGTAGGAGTGCACAATATTGACATATTTTTAAAATAACGTATAAAAAACTACGCGTTATTAACGCGTCAACGGGAACTCTAGTATTAATTAAAAATATAAATAAGTTTATAATAAAATAATTGAAACTCTTTATTCCACAATTGTATACCCCACTTACCTTATACTATGTCAAAAGATCAAGCATGAAAGATCCAACCTTTAAAAAACGAAAAAAGCACACACTAAAAATAAAAATTAAAATATATAAACAACAAAACCACGTCAAACACTTTAAAATAAAATAAACTTGAATTATCATAAAATTCAGGAAATATTATATCTCGTTATCGATAATATACGTATTTGAGCGAAAAATACGTCCGTTCTTCACGAACGCTGAAAACCAACTGACTGACTACTGTACCCTGAAAATCCCCTCCCCTTCGCCTGCGACTTCTTACTGGAAAAATTTCAGAGGAAAATGACTATATTTTCACTCTTATCTCTATTTAATAAGGTATATAATTGTGTAAACGTATTTGTAGTGTAAAGATTAATCATCGGATAGTTGTTTGGTCTAAGAAGCTGTTTACTCGCTAGATTATGATCGAATTTGTTCATTTATTAATAGACTTGTTTAATTTTGTTGCATAAGTTTTTAATAATGTTGAACTTAGATAAAGTAAGAGCGCGGCGTTAAGTTACGTTACTTAACACAAAAACAGCTAATAGAGTGTCTTGATTATGTTCTGTTAAGCGCGGCGTTGATTTTCGCCACTCAGCACGCAATGCCTTAATCCGGCGGAAAGTGGGGAACGGAGTATCTTAACACTAGGTTCCCTCTGTCTCCCCTTCTTTATACGGGATACAGCGTGAAGCTAAAATAAATGTACTCTTTGAGTACCCTGATATATAAGACAAGTTTTCCCTATCCTTACCCATCCTTTCCCCAGAATGTGGTGGTTCCTATGGCGGACTGCCGTAGCCACTACGTTGTCTCCGCCTTTCCCATCTACCCTCTAGGTTGGCAACGCATTTACAACTCCACTAATGTAGTAAATGTCTATGGTACATGGGGATTGTACACTTAATTTTCGTAAAAACCACTTACCATCAGGTAATCCTTCTGCTGGTTTGCCCTTGCCTCCTTTGATAAGTAAAAAAAAATGCTATTCGTAGCAGCCAAAATTAAGTTAGGTTTTTCGTATCGTAAGTACTTGTCGAAGGTCACAAGTTCACACTTTGAGGTGAAGAGGTGACAAATTTGATCTGGGTTGGGCTGATAAATAAGTAAGCGAATAGTAACTTCATACAATTTAAAGTAAATACATTATTTAACATAAATATCAAATATTTACCTCATTTTAGTTTATTAAGAAAAGTAATATTATTAATGTACTTTTTTATTTTTTTTATGTCTTCAATATTTATTCTTTTCATCGCAACTTAAACTAGTAAAAAAATTTTTTTTTAGCTTCCCGCTATATCCCGCATATAATAGGGTAGGCGGAGGGAACCTGAGAACCTAGTGTTAAGACACTCCGTTCCCCACTTTAACTTTGTAAAAAAAATTAACGCACATTACTTAATTGATATAAAAATTTAAGCTATGTTTTATTCATTACGTTGTGGTTTCCTAAACAGTAAAACAAGAACATCTCATATCAAAGTGTCTTTAAACCTGAGAAACAGGTTAAGATAAGTAAGATAAGGAATTCGCCATAGCTGAGACCAAACTTTTTTGATATGTTTAGCTTCACTTAGCACGCGATGCCTCATTCGGCGGAAGGTGGGGAACGGAGTCTCTTAACACTAGGTTCTCAGGTTCCCTCTGCCTACCCTGCTGTATGTGGGACACAGCGTGAAGCTAAAAAAAAGAGTTTAACACCGAACTATTATAAACAAGACAAGAATTAAATAATATATAAACAAATAGTTGTCTTTTTTTAGTAAATATGATATAAATTTAACATAATGTCTAGAAACTTTCATGTCTATCAGACACCGAGCTACGACAGACGGTTAAAATCGAATTACAGTACTTCATTCTTCGTTGCCTACATAATAAGACTAAAAATGAATATATGTAAATTGGACCATATTTTTTTCTTACAAAACACACATATGTCACCTTTTTATTGTGCCCTAACATTGTGCGCCCTGGTGCTCGTGGACGTTGGATGGATTATTGCAGTCCTACATAACTGTTACACTTACGCATTTTATTTCACGGCAGTGAAACGTGGGTGCGTCAAAATAAGAACGAAGGAAAGATGAAGTTTATAATTAAATCTTTACGAATCGATATATTGAATCATAATAACTCGTTTGGTCTTTCCGTTATTCAGGAACTCGAAAAAAATTATAAATACCTTTTTACGAAAATTATTCGGACGGAGTGTTATGAAATTTCCCACAAATTATATGGAAAAATTTAAATTTACATACTTATATAGAAAAGAGGAGCATGAAACCAGTATTTTCATAATAACGCTTGCTAATATGTTTATAATAATTTACATTAAATGAATAAAATAAATATTCTACAAATTATTATGTATTTGACATATAATTGTGCCTCTGTGCCATGAAAGAAGCCTGTGAGACACAAACGTGCGACTGTAAACGCGATAGGTTATCGGTTCGATTCACACTCCAGGAAATGAAAATATTTAGTATTTTCATTGCCTCGCTCTAGTAACAAAGCAAAGCGCGGCGTTGAGTTTCGCCAGACAGCACGCAATTCAACGAAACATGGAGAACAGAGTATCACTAGGTTCTCAGGTTCCCTCTGCCTACTTTGCTATATGCGGGATACAGCGTGAAGCTAAAAGAAATATATAATCATTCCCCCGAGTGAGAATCGAACCCATAGCCAATCAGTTTACAGTTAGTCGCTTACTGCGCCACGATATATAGCATTTATACTTTTTTAATACCAAATAGCTTTCTAATTAATGACTTGTTTGTCTTAATGAGTTATCCTTGAGACGTTGAGGAGGTCAGATCACAATCGTTACTAGAAAAATACAGGGCAACAGAAAAAATATAAGATCAGTCGCTTTTTAGTCCATTACATTATTTTATTTTTCGTTTTATTACAATAGCTTGTTGCGTAGAATGTTATGGTGGAGTGGAATTTTTGGAGGTAACAAGTTTAATTTTTAATTACAATATTTTTGTACCAGAATTTTAGTCGAATAAAACACACGTAAAAGCGTAACAATCGCGTGAAGGCGTAACAAACAAAAAATCCCTTTTAAAATCAAAAGAACATATTTACAGAAGATAAATACAAATAAATCAAACATACATATCTGGTGTTGTAGATGTTCATGGTCGAAGGTATACAATTAACCTTTAGGTATTTCTTCAACATTATTTAACTTCCGTTAGCAAATGAAAGACACATTAAATTATGTTTTACATAACATTTTTTTTTAACGTAGCGGGACTTGAACCTGCGCCTCTAGTATACTGTCCAAACACTTTGACCACTAAGCCGTACGTTTTATAGCCAGCTAAGTCAAAATTCCTATAAGTTTGTCACATCTTATTTTTGTTGCTAGCATCACTGTAGAGAGATTATTAAAAATTCAGACGCGGTTTCGATTCTTCTGAAAATGTGTTTCTTATCCTCGATATGTAATTAATACATTAAAAATATTACATACATAGAAATTTTTAGGCACTGTAACTTTTTTATTAAATGATTTAAATTTTTGGTTTGTACGTGCACGAGGACATGTATGTCGGCGATATATTGGTATATTGTTGTACAGGATCCATTTTCATAATTAAAATGCAGGCTTATAGGTCTTAGATATCGATTTTCAGGATGTAGCTAAGTAAATATTTTATTACGGCAATTGATTTTATAATATAGGGGATAGTGACTTCGGAATTTGCGTAGCGACTAGACCTTTGTGAGAAGAGAAATAAATTAGGAACAGACAGACAGTGAGTTTTTATTACAAAAATAATAGTTAGGATAGCATTGTTAGCTTACACCTTATGTTAAGCCATTTTTACGTCAATTTATGAACAATCTGCCAGTTGCAGGTCGACAATATTGTTTGTATATGCTGTATGTAAGTCCACAGTGGCCATCAACAGTACTTTCTCTCTCGAGTAGAAGGCGTTGAGTGCCTTCGCACACAAATCCCAAACCATAGTTAAGTGAAAATGTTTGCTGTTCCTAACCATCGGATAGCCAGTATCTATCGCTATATAGCACCTGTCATCTGGAGAATGGTAGTAAATGTCTTCAACGATTCCAAACAGTTGATACAAAAATGATTCTTTCTCCACCTTCACATTAGGCCACGAAGCAGAACGGTGGATAAAGTTAACACTATATCGATACCGTTGGGAATCTTCCTTTATTTCCATGACAACGCCTTGACTTCTTACATATGCTTGCTCTAGAACCTTACATAATCGATAGTTAGGTACTTGAGATGGACTGTCTTGTCCGTTTATAGTAAATGTGCAACTTTCGTGATGCCAATCCACTCGGCTCAAATTTCCCGAAATGTATCTTGTAGTTTCTGCAATTATTGACTCAGTGCTCAGGATCTTGCTTAAGAATAATAGAAAAATCGCCTTCTTCATGGTTTCTGTGAAAATAATTAAAATAAAAATGAAACTTCACATCTTTTGACTTGTAGTATAATTATTGGTAATATGAGTTGTTTTGCAGGAGTGGCAGTAGGGCGCAAATATAAATGTCTGTTCTTAAGTTATCTTTTTTAGATACAATGCGTGCATAGTGTCCCCACGTCACATTCGTCTAAACAGAAAGTTAGGTACTAACTTTAATAACTTAAACCACAGAGAATAAAGTTGCGGATCCTGAACAAGTAGGTCTACAGGCAGATAATCTGGCAGTAGTCTCAGATTTTATGAGTCAAGGAAAATAATACAGGGATTAAAAATGTTGTTAAATTAATTTAAAAAGTCATATTTAGACTATTGACTTAGATATTTTATTACCAAATAAAAAAATAAAAGACAGTTGTCGCCTGACGTCATGCAATTACGTCATGCAATATCAAAGTTAAAGAAAAGTCTAAAATATAGTAAAAATAACCTAATCAATATTTAATTAATTTAATAAAATATATAATACAGTTATATGTGCCAAACATCGATTGAGACCATCATGGCACAGTGGGAAACTGTGTAACTGTAAATGCGATTATTCGTGGGTTCAATTCCTTCGCGGATACCTGATTATATATAAATTATTTTCATTGCTCCGTTTTCGTAAGACAAAGATAAATCTTCACGCCACACCCCTCAAAACGCAATATCTTCTATTTGGGAGGTAAGCGATAAACGGAGTGTCATAGCACTAGGTTCTTTCTGCCCACCTTGCTAACTATAAAGTTGCTATATAAGACAAAAAGGACACTGATTACAACTAATCACTTGTTAGTACGTGGTACACAATGTATCCTTTTACAGGTTACAAGAATGTCCACTTTAAAAAAAAAAAAAACTTTCCACTAAAACTAAAAATTGACAGCAATCAAATGAATATCATTATTAGTACTTATATAGAAGAAATAAAAGTACAATACATCAAACATATAAAATTGTTTCCGGCACTTAGCATGTCTCTAACATAAACTGCACTCATCATGTCTCTGTCTACTCTGCTGTGTGCTATATGAGCTTAATAAAATTATAAGAATGTTACCTTGTTATAAGACGTTGTATGTAGTGTAAATCTTAAATACTAATGAACTATAAGGATGTAAATAAAATGTTATCATTTACACTACTTTAGGTTATCGTTATTAACCTTGTATCAAAGAAATGTTGCAGAACAAGTCAATTATTCGACATCATACATAACACCAGAAATATATTTTGCAAAATAAACATTTTTTTTTTAAAATAGTTAAAAACGAAAGAAGAATGCAGTGACTGTCGTTTCGCGCTCCTTTTTTATACATTACAGGAAGGAAACAGTGGAAAATTTATTTTTATGTATGAAACATTTGAGAAAAATATCAATTAGGTACATTTATACTTTAACATCTACTAACTAAGCTTGGACGTATGCAAAAACGTCATAATTCGATTAGATTTAATTCATCTTTGGACTGAAGAAGTATGATCAAATAACACAATATAGTACTCAGCCTAAATGGCAAACTGTAACAGCACTTACATGCTCTCCCCTTCTTTACACAATTCTCTACCATCCTGTCACTCCCTGGTACTTCAAAGAAAGAAGTCGAACTCTCTTCACTCCCCAATCATTTCATTCATTAGATATGAACAATTATACAACTAAGAAAAAATATGAAGATTTCGGTATTTATAAATGTTAGATTATGTTATGAATATAAATAATAGAAATACGAGTATATCTTAAATTATAAAATACTTGCATAAAGTAATTATATTAAATTTATTAGCTAATGTTTAATGTTTATATTTTGTTATTAATAATTTTAAATTAATACGGCAGCCATTTTTATTATTTCTGAACGTGAGGGGAGGGAAAATAAAAAAAGGCGGGATAGGGATGGCGGGCTTTTTGACACATGATGAAAATTGTTGGTTGAATTTAGTAACAAGAACTACGAAATAATGAAAGTTAAGCATCATACTCGAGGTATTTATTATGTATTGGAATATTCAGACTAAATAATTGTAACACGGCTGACTCTAACCAAGAAGATTTAGTGTGGCAAGGCACTTTTACTTAGCGTGGAAATAAGCAAATAATCCTATCGAACGAATCGCTAGTAAGTAAATATAAAAGACATAGTAACGTTAGCATAATATATTTATAATAATATTATATTTGATATTATTTTAAAATATGATTACATTGTTGGAACATTTAACGTGACGTATTGTTACAGTGATGCTTTTTATCTGTGGTTGTCGTTAATACCTAGCGCATTGGCGGGAAAAATGATAATTGCTTCATGCTCTGGAATGGTGGAAAAGCGCGAGGCAGGATCTTTTGATTGTAATAAGGATTGATGTGTTATATGTAATTGGATAATATTGGTATAAAATAATTGTAAAACCGGAGTCTTGTCTAATTTGTTGGTTAACGTCAACAGTAATAGATATATTTACATGAGACAAATATAAATAAAACAATAATAATACTTTTTGTAATTTACTGAAATTTCAAACAGCCATCAAATTGTGTTTACGAAAACATAACATTTTTAACGGGACTCCAACTCGCCCCCCTGAAAATGTGTTTCTTATCTCAGTATGTGGCCGCGGCTTCGCTCGCTTGGTCAATGGCACTCCATACTATAGTAGTGTAGTGCGTATATGCTTTAGTTCGTGGCCTTTGAAGTAATTAGATTTATATCTTTTTTTTGACAAGCAAGCATGTCTGTCAATTCTTTTTTTAGTAAAAAGTATCCTATGTTTTTTTAATACCTATAAGAATATGTATATAAAGTTTCATGATAATCGGTTGAGTAGTTTTGAAGTGAAAGCGTAACAAACAAACTTACATTCACATTTATAATATTAGTAGGGATGACTTAAATTTACTCTTCTTTGTTTTTCATTTCTTTTTTCTGCTCCTTTACTTTCCAAACACCTTGACATTTCAATTTTTTCTTTCTTAGATCTTGCATAAAAATAGATAATTTTTACATGCAACACTGCTCTTGTAAGCTATTCTTTTAACAAATGTCCATAAATACATTTCTAGGTAACGCCTTGCCTTGACCACGTTTTAGCAAATACGCTAAAATTATATGTTACTTTATTTGTATTAATAAAATAGCCATCATGGGGCTTTCGGCAGGTGTGAGACAAGTTAAAATAAGAAATTATATAATAATTAATAAAAAAATATAGACAGATTATGAAATAAAATAGTAAGAATGATGAATAGATTTTTTGAAAGTAATAATAAAAAATAGTATACCTACAGCTTATACAGAGAAGACATTATGCATATATATAAGCATCGTTCGCACGTACGCAACCAGCCAATTTTACTGCCAAGGCGGGCCAAAAGATGTTACCCATCGAAAAGTGGCCTTATCTGGTAGGTCATATAAAAAACTGCGCTGGCTTTTATAAATATAATAAATAGCAAACAAATATGATTTTTCTTTGTTATCAAATCTAGGATTGGTATAAAATCACCTGCATTTTGAAAGGGATTCTTGAGACATTGCTTCGAGCCTCCTCCTGCAACGGGATGAGCCCGATGCCCGCACGGTATTTTTAAAAACTCTCAAAGAAGATACCTTCTACTTTTATATTAATATTTTTTAACTTCACGCTGTATCCCGTACATAGTAGGGTAGGCAGAGGGAACCTAGTGTTATGAGAACCTAGTCTTATGAGAACACTGCTCTTGACTTCCGTTGCCCATTTTCCGCCGAATTGAGGCATTGAGACAAGTGGGCAGAACTCAATACACTTTGCCTTGTTACCGGAACTAGGAAATGCAAATATTAAATAGGTATTATAAATATTTAATATGTTCGTTTTCTAAAGTGGGAACTGAATCCACAACCTATCGCGCTTACAGTCGCAGGTTGCGCCTCTGAGCCACAACAGGCCTCTAATAAAAATGCAAGTTCAAATAATATATTTTTTATGTTTTATCATAATTTTAATCTTACTAACGCCAAAATAACTAAAGTATCAAACATACTTTGTTTCAAACATAAACCGAAAATATATTACAAGGGAATAGCGTTTCTCAAACAAATGTTCTATCGCTCCCTAAACCATAACTACGGCTTTCCAAAGAATTATGTCAATACTTATTGCTTTGATGCATTTCATACGTGTTCCTTTTTTCGGAATAAAAATATACCTCTTAGGTAATTTTTTAACTTCACCCAACCCAGAACCAAGGAATGAAAATATTAAATATTATTTAAAAAATTTATTTCCTGAAGCGGAATCGGACCCATAATCTGTTGCGTTTACAGTCGCATCGCTTGTGCCTCTGCGCCACGACAGGCAACGTCTTATATCATAGTATTTTTCATATTTGTGATTCTTTATATAATTAAGTCTAACTTTTTAAGTTAGGGGAATATAGTAGACTAAATAAAATCTAGTTTCAAGTTACATAAATAAAAAAACAACAATGGACACTCTGAAAGTGCACGCACAAGTGAGAACTTGAATGTTAAGATTTTTGGAAAACATTTTCTTGAGTATTAACTTTAACGTTAATATTTTTGAATGGTTAGGCAATCATTTTGCACAAATTGATTTAATTATCAATATTATCGCACATGTCAAATTCGTCTTCGATTTCGAAAAGTGCACAATGCCGCTAAAAAAGTTTTCACTTCAAAAATCAATGATAATAATGAAACAAATAATAGAAGATACAGATCATGTGTCTGTAGTGAACATAACAAATCAATATTATTATTTACCTATTACTTTAATATTTCAGCAGGATACACAGAGAGTATCTAGGGACCAAACACTCCACTTCATTTTCTGCCCGATATTGGTGACATCCATTTGAAGGCGTCCATAAAGCACGGTTCCCACCGATTTACCTTATTTTTTAAAATACAAGTATGAGACCTGAAAAGAAAGGGTCAAGCTGGAAATGGAGCTTACAAAAAATAAAGATATGCAAAAATGCCGCCTGAAAAATGTTGGGTATAAATTGCAAAAATCGCTCTGACATCGGAAACTCCCCAAAAAAGGTCATCACCAATATTCGTGAAATTACTAAATACCTTTACATCCTATACCGACCTTCCTAAATATACCAGCTTCTCTAAATTACCGGCTTCAGCTAAATATATACTGGCTTCATAAATTTACTGGCTTGTCTATTTAAATTTTTTACCTTCGCCACTAGAGACATCGTATGTTCACGGCGAAACTCAACGCTGTCTTTTACCAAAGCGGAGAAAATAAACCAGTTTTTTCGTCATTTCTCAGAAGTGGGGGTCGAACCCACAATCTGTCGTGTTTACAATAAGACTCTGTCCCACTGCGCCATAACCTCATCCAATTATTATGGAATTATGTATGGTTCAATTTTCGTAAGCTTTGTTATTAAGCATGAAATACGTACAATATCAATATATGTAAAATTCAAATACATAATTGATATTGAAATTATTGAAATTCAAAGAATTCACATAATAACTACACAAAACTATATATTTTCGATTATTAAGCACTAGTGTACGTCAATATAGTACTAAGAAAAACAATGTTACCTTATTATACATATGATAGAATAAATATTTTAGTAATGTATAGTATTAATATGAAAGAAGATATTCATAGAAGATATGTTATTTGATTTTAACATTAACTTTTTTGTTATTGTTATGTTTTCTTTGAATAAAATTATTGTGTTACTTAATATTCTTTTATATATTTACGTTACTTAAAAACTAGTATATAGTTATTATAAAACTTATAGAGAGAGGGTTCCCTAAGAATGTCCAGTTTTTGTGCTAATACTCCTATATTAGGAATATCTTCACCTATATTTATCTATTAATTAAATAACTTTTGCATCGAGTTTTTTGACCATTCCATCTTATTTCACCTCTCTGAAAATTTATACTCCTGTCTGAGCCGATGATGGTACATTATTTTTATATTAACTTAATGTCCAAACGACCAGGAATTACTAGAAAATACTTTTTACAGTTTTACACCTTAAAGTATATTTTTTATTAAATAAACTATTGGCCATTAGGGACAGCACAATAAATTAGGGACTTAAAAAACATATATACACATATACAGAATTTTGTATACATATACAGAAAGTTCTTAATAAATAGGATGAAAAAAAATTTAATGTCTTACCTCCACTTCACCTACAGAGTCATTTTACTAAATGGATTATGAACCCTACCTAAAGCAGTGTCCTTATATGGATGAGATATGGATACCTTCAAAAGCACTTCTATTCCTCACCTCAAAGGCCGGCAACGCAGCTGTAGCTCATTTTGGTGAAACACAGGGCCGTGGATGGCGGTATGACTTACCATATGGTGATCAAATGCCTGTTTGCCTCTTTCATATAAAAGAACCTACATCTCTTACTCGCGTACAGACAGATATTTCTTCGTAAATATTTTCAATACTTCCCATAAAAATAAAGGCCATTAAAAACCATCCAATGCTAATAAACAAAAGAAGTCGCATAAATATATTTTTTATATAGAAAAGTTTTATTGTTTTCAGCAAAACAATGAAATAAACAAGTTGTAGTTATAATAATTTATTATAGCAATTTAACCAACGTATAGGAATACATATAATATGTAAATATACTGAGGAAGTACCATCACGTATGTTCCAATTTCTTTTTGGTGTACTCAGAGAGAATTTAGTGTCCAGACACTCTGTTATCCACTTTCCGTCCGAAAGATGTGTGTGATTGCGTGTTCAATAGCGGAACTTAACACCATGTCATACATTTTCTTACCAGAGCGAGGAAATTAAAGTAATTTATATATACCTAATATAGTTAGGGATATAGAGGAAATCGAACCGAAAACCGTCGCGATTGGAGTGTTAATATATATGAATAATTATTACTATCTCTATCTAAAGGTCCTACAATATCTAATAAAAATTTTTCGAAGGGAGTTTGAGCTGTAGAAGTTACAGTCATAGGCTCCCTAACGGGTATAGAATACTTTTGTTTCTGGCATTTATCACAGCGTCTCCCAAATGCTGTTATATCTCGTTCGATACCTGGCCAAAAGTAATATTTTTTAATGTTATTCAACATCCTCTTAATACCCGCGTGGCCACTAGTGGGGAGGAGATGAAAATCATTTAATATTACTCTTTGGTCGTCTTTGTTGTCAATTCTTTCAATTGCATTTATCACAATAATTCTTGGACGGACCAATTTTCAATACTTTTAATTTCATTTATTACTTGCTCTATAAATTTATTATTTTCTTTACATTTCATGAAGTATACTTCGTTAACATTTATTTTTTTACAAAAATCAGACAGCTCCCTCACAAATTCGCCTCGCGATAATTGTGATCGAATAGCTGGATTTATATAAATTGTCATTTTCTTTAAAACGTATATAAAAGTTCTAGATTCGCATGCGATTTCATTGTCCTTTCGTAATTTTTGTAAATTACTTTTGTTGATAAATCTTAATTCTATCGATATCTTCGGTTTGTTGTGTACCTCTACGACTCTTGGGTGATCAAGCCAATCGTCAGTATTCACACTATCACACAAAGAATCATTGTTCATCCCTGACATACTATGCTCCTCTTCCATCCTTTTCTTCTGAGCTCTAGTCAACACATTCAAACTACACTCACTCATATCTTTTAAGTCTTTCGATGTAATACGTATTCTAGA
>JAKGSA010000704.1:650583-686653 GCA_033558755.1 Philaethria dido
TTTGTGGTCCGTATAAATTTTGAAAGAACGTCCGTATAAATAAGGCCGGAAGTGTTTAACAGCCCATACAATCGCTAATAATTCTTTTTCGATTGTTGGATAGTTTTTCTCCGCTTTATTTAAAGTTCGGCTAGCATATGCTATAGGTTTACCATTTTTATTGGACAGTACGGCTCCTAAAGCGTAACCTAATGCATCCGTTTGAACTACAAATTGGTTACTTTCAGAAAAATCTGGGTATTGCAGTAATGGAGGTGACATCATATCTTGTTTTAATGAATTAAATGAATGTTGACACTCTTCACTCCAATGAAATTGTACATTTTTACGGCATAATTTATTTAAATAAAAAGCTTTCTCTGCAAAATTTGGAATAAATTTACGATAAAAGTTCGCGAATGCTACAAAGCGTTCTACCTCGTCTGTATTAGTAGGAATAGGGTAATTTTGTAAGACTTTGATTTTTTCAGGATCCGGTAAAACACCATCTCCAGATACAACATGACCCAAATACAGTAATTCCTTTTTTAAAAATGTACATTTATCGGGATTTAGCTTTAAATTACCTTGTTTTAATCGTTCAAATACTTCCGTTAAATTTTTATTGTGATCTGCTAAATTTCTACCAAAAATTATGATGTCATCAAGGTAAATAAAACATTTTTCATATGTTAAGCCTGCCATAGCCATATTCATCATTCTAGAGAAAGAGCTGGGACTGGTTTTAAGACCCATTGGCATTCTGGTCATCTGGTATTGACCAGAACAGAATGCTGTATACCTACGGCTATTTGGATCTAATTCTACATTGTAGAAACCTTGATTTAAGTCTAAATGTGTATAATATATACAACCTGAAAGAGAGTCGAGTATTTCTGTAATATTCGGCAAAGGAAACTTATCATCGACTATTGAATTATTTAATTTACGATAATCGATTACTAATCTCCATTTTTTATCGTTAACTTCCGATTTTTTAGGTACTAGTAGAATGGGACTTGACCATTCACTCTTACAAGGTTCTATAATTCCTTGATTTAACATTTTATCTAATTGCCTTTTTATTTCTACTTTTTGAGAATGGGGTAATCTGTATGATTTTACATAGACTGGATCTACATTGGGTTTTAATGTAATTGTATATTTATATCAGTTTATAGATATCAGTCACAGTCAAGTTGTCTCCGGGTAAATAAAAGATATCACAGTATTTCGCACATATCTTTTCGATTGATACCTGTTCTTCCCCCTTTAGATATTCGTGTAATTTTAAAATAGAAAATAATTTTTTTACGCGTTCCGAATTCTTATTAGATTTTCCAAACATACATATATTATACTCACTCGCACTATAAATGTTAGGGCTTACGTCACTCAAACAAAAATCTCTGTCGGTTGTATTTATTATTCGAATCGGTATTTTCCCTTCACCTTCCGATAACTCTTTCGAACATACCACACAATCATCTCTCATATCAGTATTTATAAAATGTACAGATTCCGATCGCGACGGAATATATAAAACCTCATTAGTAATATTACTAAAAGTAGGTAAATACATTCGATCATTATTTGAATTAATCAATGAAAAATAATTGTTTTCATAATCAATTATCGCCGCATACTTTTTGCAAAAGTCATCGCCAATTATATCAAAATTCAGCAACCGCGTTTGATGGCCGTAGTAGAGAGCCTTTTTTTCGGGCAAAAGCTCTTTTTCATATCATGAATTAAGTCTGAAATACTAGAATAGCTCGGATGTAATTTAAGTTTTGGCTGATTGCGATAATCCTTTAACACAAAATTTATTAATTGGGGGCTTAGAATCGGCAGTAAGGGTGGTTTCATGAATATTCAACGGAATCTATTAACTGTTTAGTTACAGATAAGTCGTCATTCATAACCGGTAACAAACTCAGAGCAACTTTTAAATCAAATTTTTCCATGTTTATAGTTTCTATAGTCTGACCTGAATTACTAATAAATTCTTTCGAATCGGATGACGTTGAAGAGTATCTAACAATATCCTTTATACAATGAAAGAAATTGCTGTGAATAATCGACAATCAACTCACTAATATCGCTAGCACTAATATTGTCACACTTACTTCTTTTGCAACAAGAATTTACGTTAAATATTGGCTATAATAAACTATTTGCTTCGCTTAACTTAACAATGTAAATGTTACCCTTTCTACGTTCAGGACCAATTTTCCTTAAGTATTCTTTAATCAATTTTAACTCTTTGGCACAATATTTTTAAATCAATCGCCATATCAAAATATGTACCATATATATTACTAAAATTCATTATTACTAATTACGTATTTTGAAGTTATACAAAAATAATATGAATACTGTAACACTAATTATCTAGTTATTACAAATATATTGCTACATAATATATATTAATATAATTATTTAAAACTATCAAAGTCCGGGTTCCCTATGTTGCATCCTTATATAGCATGTTCTATTCTGAGCTCATAAGTATTTCCTATGTAATTCTGTTTCTTTGAATTAAATCACTAAATTCTTTTTCTTTCTTGAATATTAGCAACATTATATGTATCCGAAATCACTTCAATTTATGTTTCTTGTTCAGCAACAGCTGGAGAACCGTGTAGGGTAGCCCGTTGACGTTTGAACGATCCACGAAGTACATATTGATGTATACCCTGCTGGACCCAGCGATAATGCATTTTTCGGTATACTCTCCATACAACGTAGATGATAAACAGACTCATCAACAGTAATATTATAAGTAAAATAATGTTTGTGGTGGACGCGTGGAAGTTCAATTCTTTTATATATGCATTATTTTCGGCAGCCACAGAATTTTGGTTTATAAAAATGTCCTCCTTTTCTACTTTCGAATTACACATATTTTAAACTCAGTCACCATTATTAACTTTGAACTTTGGCGAGTTTGAATTTACACGTGTCGGTAATTTAAATTAAAACATCTCGCGTTACCGATGCGCCTACTGCGCTGGCAGGGTCGCCATATAAGGACGAGGGAAATGAAACGCTCGAATGTTGATATAAGACTACTTTATTAACGTTACTGCTGTGGGTTTTATATTATGATGGCACTAAAGATGTGTATATTTAGATAGATACCACAGCACTCATGAAGGAGAGTGTTGAAAATGGTGACTAGAAGAGTCAAAATGTGAATTGGTAGGATTTTGAGGATCTTATTCGTGACTCGATCAGATCCTGGAGATTTTCTAGGCTTAAGGCCTTTAATTATTGATTTAACCTCGTCAACTGAGGAAGGGCGTATGGGTTCTCCTACTGGTGGTAACGGCACCCATGTATCAACCTGTGTGTCCACCACGGCGACGTGTTTAGGATCACACGGTTGTTCGGAGGGAGAGCATTGCTTTTCTAAATTATCTGCCAAACATTCGGCCTTTTCGAGGTCATCGGCGGCTGTCGTTCCATCCGAGCGTACTAATGGAGGCATTTCTACTACCGTGTCACTTTTGAATGTTCTCGCCAACGACCAGAACGCTAGGTGCGATGGCGAGACCGTAGCTAATCTATGATCCCAACTTTCTTCTCTGAGCTCCGCAAACCGGGATCGAACCTGTCTGTGGAGTCTCCAGAGTTCCCTACGGTTGGCCGGGGTTGGGTACGCATCGTGGGCCCTAGTGGCAATTGGCAAGTGGCAAATCGGCCATCGGGGCGCGCTTCGATTTCTTTGGAACAATCGTCTAACGTGTTTCCTAACCGCGAAGTTAAATTATTAATGGCCGCCTCCGCTACTTCTAGCGAGTCGAACCTATCGGGTGGCGTGTCGTTAGGTGAATCGGGGTCTCTTAACCGTTCCGCGAATACCTTCCAGTCCGTTACAGTAGTTTTTGGTGGTGACTGAGAACACTCTTGCCCTATTTTAAATAATACCGGCCTATGGTCTGAGTCTAGTTCTGCGATGACCTCGATAGAGCGAATCCTGAGGGCGACGTCCTGCAGGATAGCTATATCAAGTATGTCTGGGCGGCCCCGGAGCCCGTATCTAGTAGGAGGGGGCTAGAATCTCGAAACGCGAGTTGGTAAGTCTCGAGATTGCGTCTAGTGCAATCCCTGAACTGTTTGATAAATTACAGTTCCACCTCGTGTGTTTTGCGTTAAGGTCTTTGGCCAGAAGGACCGAGTCACCTAGGTCTAAGAGTATTTTAATATCTGCCTCTAGGTCTTTCGAAGGTGAGAATGCCTCTCACGCTTACGCTGAAATAACTATTAATGGCTGGTGTCCAGTCATGTGCACCTGGCAGACCGATGCTTCGATGTTGGTGAGCGTCGGCGGCGGGACTAAAGGAACTATATGTAGTGACTTTTTGTAGAAAATAACGGTGCCTCCTTTGGGTCCGTTCCTATCATTGCGAATCGTGCGGTAGTTCGCAATCTTAGGGTCCCTATTACAGTTTTTCAGGAACGTTTCCTGCACTAACATGATATCGACGTGATGTTTCGCGACGAATTCTCGGACCAGCCCCATCTGTCTGGCCAGGCCGTTGGCACTGTAAAATACTATATTAAGGGATCGCGGCTTGACTCGTGCGAGTCTTAAATCGGGCGCGTTAATATTATTATTGCTGACCGCCATTTGGAATTAGTAATCTTGCGCTTGGAAGCGCATAATTTTCGCTAGTAACCCAGTGTGCTGGGTTAGAGTACGGAAGCGGGCTTGAGGAGAGCCGTCCGTGGATCGGAGGCCACCTGCGGGGGCGGCGACCTCTTGTGGGTCTAACGTGGCCGCGAATGAGAAAAGGAGGTTTAAGTCCCTCTGCGCTGTCTTGCCCTTGTTGCGGCGGTTTTGGCCGCGGGTGCCTCGGCGCGCTCGAAGGGAGGGGTTTATTAACCGGTGTCTCCGTTTGGATGCTAGACGGTTGGGAAGTGGGTTTAACCACGGGCTGCCTGTTCCAGGCGTTGGTGGTGGGTGTGGGAGCTGGGACATAATCCCTAGGCGCGGAAATATCGCGCGGTAGACGGGACGGCATTCTAGGCCTTTTAGTCTTGCCGTCCTTCCTGCTGACCATGCGTGGGGCCTTAGCGCAACCGCGATAATTTGCGGGGTGCCCTTGGGTCTCGCACAGGACGCAGCTGGGAGGTATAGCCGGGTCAGGGACTTTGCGGGGGCAATCCGCAGTTGCGTGGTCCTCTAGGCACTTAACGCACCTCGGACGAGCATGACAATTTTTGGCCGAGTGGCCGTAGACCTGGCAGCGGTGACACTGCCCGGGGGTGCCACGGGACCATGGTTTTTCGATACGTATGCCTGACAGTTGGCATACGGATTTTAAATTAAAAACTTGTTTGCCCCCGGGCGAAGAGTCTAGTACGACAAGGATCATGTCGTAATGCCGTTTAGTGTATTGATTATATATGCGGTGGACCGCACGTACTGGAAGATTTTGGGATTCTAGGTCTCTCAAGATCGTTTCTGACTCGATCTCTTTGGGAATGCCCTTAATGACGACACGTAACTGTCTTTCTTCCTCTAGGGCATATGAATGAAAGCCTATATTACAGGCACGAAGATGAGCGGTGAGTTTACGGTGGTCTCTCACCGTGATAACCTGCACGCGGATGCCCTGTATGGTAGAGCGAGCCGCGTTAAATTGGACCTGTTTGTCCAGCATCCATCTGGAGACATCGTTCCACGAATTTTTCTCCTGGATTACGGACGATCGGAGGGGGCAACCTAACCTTGCGTGCGCCGGGCGGTAACGGTACCGGGTTGCCGGACGCACGTGCGGGCGCAGCTGCGAGCGCAGGTGCGGGCGCAGCTGCGGATGACTCACGATCAGCGGATGACTCACGATCAGCGGATGACTCACGATCGGCCGCGGGGCTGGACACGTGTTCGACGTCCACTTGTACGTGCATGACGTGTTCGTCGCCCTCGTGTGTTGCGTCGACCTGAAGGGCCCGTTTCGCGGGTGTAGAAGCCTTTAGGGCTTTTTTTGCCTTTCGCTTGGCGGTCTTAGTTTGGACGGTCTCGAAACCGTCCTCATTCTCCTCTTTACGTCGGGTGATTCCTCCGAGGAGGACGATGACGATAAGCGTCGAGGCGAGCGACGCGACTCTGTGTCACTCGCTGCGCTCCTATCTCGTTCGGACCGGGGTCGAACCGGCTCCGAAACACCAATTGACGTCAACTGGTTAAATTCCGCCAAGGCTTCCGGGAATTTGAGTTGAGAAACGCTAATAGGGCGTCAATCTTCATCGTGGCGGACGGGGGACAAATCGTATGCCCCCTTGCCGTGTGGCGAGGGGTGTGTGCCTACTTTGATCTAATGTCACTGCCTTCGGCGGCAGGGATGTGTACCTAATAATAACTACTCACGTGTGTATGTGGACTTGAGCTAGACACTAACACTACACTACACTGAACGACGTAGAGCTGCCGCTCACGACACAACGTAGCCGCTGCTATTATCACTAATAACAACCCACGGTATAAGAGCGTATCGAATATCTGACAGCGTAACCGTATGGACATCGAGACGTCCGCACGGGCCGGCGGTCGGAATGCGAGTCGACTTAACTGTTATAATTTAATGAGTTACGCCAATATTTTTGTTATTAGCATATCTAAATAATAGGTAACTTGAAAAAAAGAATCTATTTTAATTTTTTTTTCTAACTCTATAAATGACTGAGATATTAAACGCCAAGGTACGGCCTCCGCGACAAAATCTGACTAAGCAGTTTGTCGTTAAAGCTGGCAGTGTGTACATAATCGAAGAGAGCCAATACTGATTTCTGAAAAAAAAGAAGGAATTAGCACCGATCTAATTTCTTAAATCAAAAGGACGGAGCCTGTAAATAGCGGTGTTCCCAGCACCTAGTCCTTAACATGTTGCGCCTTGCATAGTTTACGTTGCGTTCGTAATGCCGGCGCTGCGTACTTCGTGTTCCACTAGCTAAAAGCCTGACAAAAGCCGGAAACGCGGGAGATATAAATATCTAACCGTACACTACGTACCTCCGCTTGTGTACCTACAAATTTTGGCTCTTTGGGCTTTTGACATTTTTATTTAAAAAATAGGTTTCTAAGATGGTCAAAAAATATTGTAAAATACCTATGTGTACAACTCCAGTAAAAATAACAGTAACTCGGAAAAAACAAAAATATTATTTTGTACTTGATATAAATAGGTATATAGGGGAACGGCGGGTACCCCAGGACGGCGGGTAGCCGGACACCTCAATTTCTAAAAAAAATAAAAGCATTGCCTCAAAACAAAACAAAGAGTTATTGTAAAGATGCCTTTTCTAGAGTAGAAACCAATGTAGTTTGATCGCGGTGTACGCTGGACGCTGAGTAAATTAGTATTATAGAGAGAATGTTTTATTTTCGCCTAAAAAAATTCGTCGCTTCTGTCAAATTTCATCGGTGGCTATTAAGTACAATAAGTACATTTTTATACTTGTCTGCTATGCAGGGTTTTTGTAAATTTTATATATTTAAAGATTGTAATAGTATTTATAACAATTCTTATACATTTGGAGTGCTGTGTTCAAAAATGTTGCATGATAACTGGCGGGTATCCCCGGACACTATGCTGTCGGGTACTCCCGGACACGGTTCTTATTCTTCTTCGAACTGCAATTTAATGTAATTTTGCTAATTTATTGAGAATATTTTCATTGGTACCACAATATAATAAATATGTTAAATATTTCTGCAACTAGAATAATAACATAGGTGAAGTACCTATGTTATTAATATCGTTGCAGGAATACTAAAATATTGAACCAAAAATCTTGAAGAGAACCAGTGAAAGAGCAAAATCGAACGACAAAAACCTTTACAAGCAAAATTAGTACGATTAAATGCAATTTTTCAGCGAGCGAGTGGAAGAGAGATATAATGTATTAATTTTATTTAATTTTACATTTCAAAACCAAAAATCGCGTTAAATAAAATAGTTATTGTTGAAACTTTTTTACAGTATTCGTAGAGTAATATTTTTATTATTCTGTATAATATTTTATCTGTTGTAATATTTTGAAGTTCAATAGAAACTTGACGGTAAGAAAAACCAACACCTAATGTCAAATCGTTAATCGCACTCATACGGCTTTCGGCGTTTCTTGTTATGGTCATTAATACGTTTATTTTAAATGTAAACAATGTAGATAACCAAATAGTGAATATGTATGTTACGGTATTCTAAGTTATACATTGATCAATAAGAAATTGACAATAGCTAAAATGCCTCCAGTGATATCTAGAAATAAAAAGGACGGCGCTGAATATGAGGTAAATATATATTTTTAAACCAATAAATTTTTTGCATTTTAAGCTTTTTATTTACTTAAATGATAAGTCTATTAATAAGCAATTCTACTTTGACCCTTTTAACTTGTTTATATTGTAGAAAGTTAAAACAGCTTTAACATAGTAGAAAAAACCTGTTCCATTAAAATTTCACAAATTCTGATTTCAGATAATTATAAATTAAAATTCATTATTTTTTTCTATGGGTACAGTATTACAGTTAAATTATGAACTTTACCCTTTATTTTTGTAGATTTATTTCAATTTTCTAGTTAACAATAACAAGTCAAAGATAATGAAGAAATATAATATATATTAATTACATATAAGTGGTAAAATGAGTGTGTCTTCTGAAATTTATACTAATTTTGTGACAATTATCACATCTAATTTCTCCATTTTATTTCCTTTACTTTTTATTTTTGATATTTGCTCCAAATGAAATATTCAATTTTAACAAAATAACAATATAAAAATATTTTTTCAGAATGTGTTAAACAATAAAAGCAATGTTCTTGACTTTGAAAAATACATTCAGGACAACAAAACATTATTACTGAGTGATCCACTAAGAGATATTCTCTTATATCCATCTGACGATGTATCTGTAAGTTGTTGTGTATTTAATCAATTTTTAAACCTATAGTGTTATTAGCATATACTTTTATGATTATACATTATAGAGTGTAGTTCTTCCTCGACGTTGGAGGACAGTTACTACAGCAGTACCTGATGTAAGAACAGCAGCAACATGTCCTTTACTTACTCGTCAGGCATTACTTAGCTATGCATCCAGTTGGAACCTTGTGCATTATAAATACAGCAGCTACTCTGGTTCTTATATTAATTTGCCTAGGTAAGTTTTCCTCTTCTCGACATGTTTTGTTTATTATTGTTATTATAATTTAAAACAGTACCTGTTTTTCATATGTTATATATAAAGACTATATAGATTGTAAATAACTAAATATATAATAGTATCTTATGTATATAAATGTGGCACATTATCCTTACTTATATTATAAATGCAAAAGTAACTCTGTCTGTCTGTCTGTTACCCTTTCACGCATAAACCACTGAACCGATTTTGATGAAATTCGGTATGAAGGTTGAACTGAACTTGGGAAAGGACATAGGATATTTTTTATCGCGAAAAAAAATTTATAAAAAGAAATATTTTTATTTTTTATAATTTTTTTTGACAAATAGTCTAGACCTTGGGAACGACTATAGGCTACTTCTTACACGTCGCGCGATATAAACGAATTCCGCGCGGGCGAAGCCGCGGGCGGAAAGCTAGTATTTAATAATTTATAAACCTTGGTCAAGTTTAGAAATACATCTTATGCACCATCTAACATTTAAGAATTATAAATGTACATATTGAGGTCTCATTAGCAATATAATTAACATATTTTTCATGGTCAAACATTTTCACTGATTCTATTTTTAAAGGTTATTCCGCACTATCAAACATCTGACTCATTTCCTCTGTTGCATTGTAATTCACTAGTAGTAAATATGTAAAACCATAACTAATTTTTAATGAGTAAATGGTCCTATAACAAACATTATATAATAATTGAGCTCATAAGTTTATTTTTTTTCTACAATTGTTGTCTGCAGTCTTATCATTACTTATCATTATTTAATATTTTTTTAAATTATTTCAAAAATATTTGATAAGAAATAATATGTCATACAAAAAGGCTAAAATTATATAAAATTTGTAAACAACCAAGTTTATATCCCTAAAAAGACATAAAGGTAAAAACTTTCCATAAATTTATTAATTTCAATATAAAATCAAGACTCAACAGCAATTTGGCAACAGCTATTTTATTAAAATCTGTGTTCAAATGTATTTAGAATAGGTTCATTTTACATGAAAGTAAATAAGCTTTTGTTGCTCAAATGAAATTTCTGTATACGGTAAGTATCCGTATGGATAATGTAGTATTTATTTTAGTTTGAAAATTATGACATAAAATCACTTGTTTAATTGTGTTGTGTTTATCTTACTGGCTAAACCTGAGAATATGGATAACAAAACTAAAAAATCACTTATTCAAATTACTAACATTATTTACAGTTATAATATTTTGTCACAAGCAACACATTTATATTTGAACACAATATTTTTTTAATTTGGTATTTACAATAAAGCAGTAAAGTTTAAATAAGTTTTTTTGTAAATAGGCCAATAGATAGTAAGCTACCTGAAGAAGTATATGATATAGACGCTGAAGCAGAAGATGAACATGAAGCTCATACAAAGGTTGATATTGGTACCAAAGAGGGATATCTGCTCAAAGGACCCGAAATCGGTTCAGATAGAATATTTAGCAACCTCGCTTCTAAGTCGTTTAAAAAACGCTATTGCTCAATGGTTAGAGAAGCAGATGGTGCGTATATACTAGAAGTATATAAAGATGAAAAGAAGATGGACACTAAGCTTACGATAGTCATGGATTTTTGTTCGGAAGTCGTTAAGGTAAGGCATTATCAGGATCAAATTATTTTATGTGTGTTATAAAATATTTTGATGAGATTGAGATGTGTTTTTGTGATAAATACGAATAATTTATATACTTGCATAATTTCTGCTTTTTTAAACTCAATGCCTCTTCTACACGACGACCATTCCTACATAGAATACTAAAAGATTTTTTGCATGTTATTTAAAAACTTACCTTATTTGTTCAGAAATGTGACTTGGTCTTTTTTTGTGATATTCAGAGCGTAACCAAGATTCTAGTTCCCGTTTAGCTAAGCTTGCGAGTTTATAGGACATGTTTCTTTTCAACATTCCCTTTTACTACTTATAAAACATTCTTAAGACTATTAAGTGTGTTTAATCATTAAGTTTTTGTTTTTGAAAGACTTTTTTTTTCTTTATTCTTTTTAATATTATTTAATGTGAAATCTATTATGGAAACACGCTATACTTGAAATAGTAATACACTTTGTATGTATTTTATAACAATATTATGATTGTTTTCGTTCGTCGAGGAACAGACTACTTCAACCTTGCTATCAATAACAATGCTTTCATATATAATACAACAATATTATCATATTATTTGAAAAATAACAAAAGGCTTACATACAAATTACGTAGATAGGAAAAAATAAATATGTCATATGTGTTTGAAATATTAAAATCTTGTTAATGAACAGTATACATAGACATAAAACAAGTCCCCTAAAATTAAGAAGAAGATTGGTGGATTTTTTCCTGATGAAATGGTTACTCCTTAGAAGAAGTAATTACGTTAAAAAAAATGTGGTCTTTTCCTCGGTTTGGTAAGGAAAAACGTGATTTGGTGTTGGATTCCGCCACCCAAAGCTCAACGTCTCGAATTTGGGCGGAAATTCAATGATGGGGTGTCGTAACAATACGTTCTCTCTGCCTAGCCTGCTATTTTGGATTGTTACGTAAAATTTGAAAAAAAAAAAATTAAATTGGTTTATATTCGTTTAGGGAAGGAGGTAGATTCTTTAATTTCTGAAACTTTTTCGATGTTAGCATCCTTTAAATTAATATAAGACGCCATTCATGAGTAAAATGTATTTAATAAGAATGATTATACATGATGATACTATACTATACTTTAAACTCGTAGAATGCAAAACGCGGGCGTTTTTGTTTTGAACTGCGAATGTCTGGCAACAAAGGATATACGTTTGCAGCAGAAACTGAGGAGGAAATGAGTGATTGGATTAACGCTTTTACAGCAGCGCTTAAGAAAAATCAAGATCAAGAAACACAACAATCTGATGAAGTGTTGGATAGAGGTTAGAATGATATTAACGTTATAGTCTAAATTATAAAGAAATGCAAATCATTAATTTTATTCTATTTGCTGTAGAGGAACAAAAAATATATATTTCTAATACAAATCGGTACTTCCCCGAGTATACAACTCGGGGCAGTAGTAATCATTGTAATATTATTATTATTCAAGCACAATTAAACTACATATACTATGATGACGCTAACTTTGCTTATCGTTAAAAATATTTGAAGTTTAAAGCTACAGTTAATTATAATTAACATTAGTACTGATTCTTATCACTAATGGTCGAATATAATTTTAAATAATGCGGTACTTATAAATTCAAATGCAATACTTGTTAACTAAAGTTGGAATTGAGATCATATTAGTGGTTTACGATGTTAGGTCATTGAACCCTCTACTCACCATTACTGATCTTTACCCAATGAATTATTTATTCATTTTAAGACAGTGACTTAACATGATGAAGAATTTGCGGAACATTACAATTCTGTTGTTATTGTATCTACAGTTTGAAATTTTTATTTGTAAATGTGAGTAATAAACCTATATCTTATCTAATATTTATATTTGAATACGTTGAAATGTTGATGCAACAGGTTTTCATGTCATTTAGTTTGTTGATTTTCCGTAAAAAAATCCATATAGTGTGGATGCTGTGTTTCAAGTTATACTTCATTCGTACTGCTATTATAGAAAACTTTTTTCTTATTACATATAAGTTTATTTTTTTGTGAATAACACAAAAATTATATATAATATCTAATTGTACTTTTTATTTATATTGCCGAGTGATATATATTTGAACGTTCTTTTTTATATATGATAATATATAATATATTTGTACAGACGCCGACATATCTCTGACAGCGGAACCACCTCCTCCTACGTACGGAACCCTGAAGGGACTCGAGCATAGCATGAATCCTTTGCTATTGCGATATTCCCGCGAGACCGATCTCTCTATTGCGGCTGCACGTAATGAGTGCCGTTTCAATATATTCACTTTGCCTTACAAAAGGACCCCTTCGCCGGAACCACAGTTAGAACCATTCAAGTAAGTTATTGATGCAATTCAAAATTTGAGGTCATTTTATTATTTGTCTAGATAATATTATAATATGATTTCATTTTTTAATATATGTTTTTGTATGTTATTCAATTGTAGACATTATAATAATAAAATTTTGTATTAAAGGCATTTAGATTTTTGAATTATCTAAATATAATAAACATATTTTCATTGATTAATTCTTATGCTAATGTCGTTCAATATTAATATTCGTATAAATAAATATTATTATAATATGTGCCCTATGTTACTAGTATTCAGCTAAATTAAGCCTACTTTTACAGAGAACATTTTGGCCAAAGAATATTGCTCAAATGTGAAAGTTTAAAATTTAGACTACAAGCACCAATAGACGGCGACAAAGAATTGCTTTGTCAAGTAGAGCCCTACTTTACTCATCTCGCACTTTACGACGCTCGAAGTGGCAAAAAACTGACGGAAAACTTCCATTTCGACATAAACCATGCTGCTGTGAAGGATCTAGTCAAAGAAAATGAATGTACCAAGTCCATAGTAGAAAACTTTAGTTATGATGTCAAATTAGATGTTAAACAGATTCCTGATGACTGGTTTCGATCTAAAAGACAGGTAATAATACGTTATTTAAATGTACGAAAGATAGTAAAATGTTTCTCAATTCTTTCCTTAACATGTCACAAAATAAAAGCAAGTCCTCTAAATTTCCCGACATGTTTTCCTTTGCTCTGTCTTAACTAGGCCGTCGCGTTAAATTATTAATATTGCCAATTCGTATGTAACAAAGCGTAACAATTAAACCTACAACGTCTATCTAACAAGTACTAAATATCATACCCTTACATATCTGTAGGCTGTTTTTAATTATTCTTTTTAGATAATAGAGAAATTGGCAACAAATAATAGAATCGATGTTATTTTGAATTTCATATAAAAACTATCTCAAATACCTTTGCCTTTCAAGGTGCTTCTCTCTGTGAACAACCCGCATCCAGATTTGTTTCTAGTAGTGAAAATAGATAAAATCCTCCAAGGGCACGTCAGCCAAGTCCTTGAGCCCTATATGAAAGCTACAAAGGATCCGCGCTTAGGGCTCAAGGTACACAAAACTATACAATCTTATGCACATCGAGTGGGAAATTATCGTATGCCATTCGCATGGGCTGCTAAACCTTTGTTCAAGTAAGTGTGGTTTTTTATATTTTGCATTCTTTATAATATATCGGATTCGAAATCGAGTTATCATCATTGTAGATGCCTCGATATTCTAATATTATTATTACTAAATATACTCGCGCAGCACTTCTTAAAATATTAACCCCTTTGCACTCAACGCTCACTCAACGATTCGTTATTCAACTATTACTAATTAACTTTGTTTTTTGTTAATATAATACCGAAAAAAAAACAAATTATTTCATATTTCGACAAAATATGTCTTAGTAGCTATTGTTTTCGCAACTAAAATTACTATTTTATTAGTCGCTTTGTCTCCGTAGAAGAGCTCAGAGCCCTTGAGCTTGAAGAGAAATTTTAAATGGCTCCGCTCCGGTGCCCTTAAATGCGAGGTTTCAATTTGAGATTATGAATTACTTAATCATAAAGTTTTTTGTAAAGAAGGACGAAAGAAAACATAAGCACTTAAAAAACTGACTATTCTCTTATATAACAAAAATATTGACGCGACCAGGTTATATAGCAACGACTTGGATACGACGCCAGAATTTCCGGCAATTTACCGTCAGGAACCAAATAAAATGTCCGACGAGGACTTATTGAAGATTTTGTCTGATTACCGAAAACCGGAAAAATTAGCCAAATTGACCGTGATACCGGGCTGGCTCAGCGTGCACATACAGCATAGTGTCGACCAAATACCTAGTACGTTAATATTGTATTATCAATATTATACTAACATTCTGTGATTTATTTTTTATTTTCATATATTAATAAATTTTTCTATACATTTATGTAGTTAGTGAGATATGTTAACACAATATATATTTTTACTATATATTTATATGTAATAAATATAAAATATTCAATTAATTAACTCAACAAACTGAATTATTAACGCATATATTGCATATTTTTATAAGATAAAATAATAAGGATTCTCGACTTAGAAAGGAATCCTTATAACTCCTTCACTCAGCACGTTTATCTACGCCTTACTTTTACATAAAGTAACGACGTTAGTACTTTTCTAAATTCCGCTCATTGTGCATTTGTCATCAATATGCGTAATTTTAATAATCATTATAATTTTGTAATTCAACATATGAGACATGACATTTTAAGAAATATGCTGCAGGAATATATAATACATGAGTATAAGTTATAAAAAATATAATCACATACATACTTTATAGGTAAAATGACTACAAAAGTCTAGTCAATCAACTATGCGATCTGTGTTTTTTTAATTTAAAACTTATATTTCTAAAGAACAATGGTCGCATAGTTGATTTATTTAAGAGCTTTTTTATTGACAAATAACTTCACTTGTAAAGCAGATTTTAGCGTTTTCTCTACATCGTTTATGTTAAATCTTTCTGTCAACAGATTGTATGACAAGCTCTTATGCGGCTTTAAAGCCGTTTCCTCTACCGCCTCCATCGCCTCTCACACTAGAGCTCTCCACTTTAAACGTGGAAGCGGAACAGCCGTATGCAGCTTATATCCATCATCTTTATGTACGACCGTTGTCTTTGAACTTCGAATCACAAAAGATGTTTGTAAGGGCCAGAAATATTGCCTGTTCCATAGAGCTTAAAGAAAATGATACAGGAGATGTCAAACCTTTACAGGTATATGAACATTTTGTATTAAATACATATTAAATCTAGAAAAGGTTTGAAAAGCACTGAACAAAATTACTTAAAATTTTTGTATACATATATTCAAAATAAATACAAAAAATAATTGTATTAAAATATTACATTTAAATGTTCAGAAATATTCAAAAGTATTTTTTATCGATTTTAATTAATTTTTTAATTATTACATATTTATAATGATCTTTTTTCACGTAAATGTACTGTTTCACCAGGTTATATATGGACGTGTAGGAATGACTTCCCAATACAGGTGTTCGGTGTTACATCACAATACCAACCCCAGTTGGTGTGATGAGATAAAAATACGATTACCAGCGACTATTACAACCACTCATCACCTTTTGTTCACCTTTCATCATATTTCCTGTGATCTTGCGAAAAAGAACGATACGAATGTTGAAACTTGTATAGGGTAAGATTTTTCTTAGTCTTTTAATAGTATAGGTCAGGGCTTCTTAAACTTTTGTCATCCACGACCCCTTTTATGATTGCGAGTTTCTTGACGACCCCATACAAATTGGTAATTGGCCAAAATGTGTATATAAATACTTAACTTTAAAATCTCTCGACCCCAAAATTTTGCTACGCGACCCCATTTGAGGTCGCGATCCATAATTTAAGAAGCCCTGGTATAGGTGATTTTAATGATCCTTCTAAAATTGATAAATGCAATAAGAATGTAAGTTAGGCGAATACAGATATATGGTCGGTGTTTTATTTAACAACAAGCTTGAAATACTCTGCGCTTAATAATATAAATGAAATACGTTCGAGCTATAACCGAGACACTTAACAATGAAATAAAATGTCTATTGTAATGAAATATTATATTATGTTTCAGTTACGCATGGGTGCCATTACTGAAAAATGACAAGCTAATCGAAGAAATGGTTAGTTTACCTATTGCTACTCATTTACCATCTGGATATTTATCTATACAGCCTCTCGGACTCGGTAAAGGGGTAAGTAAATATTATAGTTATTTTAAGCTTTTATCAAAAATATTTATGATACAAAAATAATATTACAAGGAAAATATTTGTAGTAAAGTAACAGTATGATACATTTTAAAGCTTGTTAGTAAAAATTATGCCATCACTTTAAACAATCGTATAAAAATATCTAATCTACATTAAATTGGAAAATACCAAGACTCGTTTAAATTTAGTTTGTCATCTAAGTTCCATTCAACGTATGCATAGAACACAGGACCAGAAGTGGTATGGGTGGAGTGTGAGAAGCCACTATTCCGATGTCAACTGGTGCTAGACTCGACGGTGGCGACCCGAGACCCGCACCTGCACAACCTGTTCTCGCAGATAGAGCGGCTGACCGAGACGTCGCCGCCGCCCTGGCACGACGTCTGCAACGCGCTCAAGGCGGCGCACGCTATCGGCCTCACATCCCTAGTTGCGTTCTTGCCTACTATATTAAATCAACTTTTCGATCTCATGGTAACTATTGTTTTTTTTTTATTCTTTATTTTTTTGATAACATGAGGTAGGCGACAGAAGCTGATGGTAATAATCTTAAATTATTACCCATTTTAAGAGTACTATGCTATTTATATAAATGATCATTCGAATGAGATTTGCACTAACGTAATCCTAAAACGTGGTTACGGCACCGTTAGTGGGTGATTTTTTATGTTTATTTGATAACATCTGTATATTAATTATAACATAACATTTAATTATATATTATCGATACCTTTAACATTTTAATAATATATTAATTTTTGTATAGATTTGTTCTGTATGTTTTTCAAATTATTTGCAGACTATAGAAAAAGGATACTCTCATGAAATGGGTTTTCAAGTTGTAAAGTTAATTGTACATTTTCTGCATTTAATACACGATTACGGAAGAAAAGACTTACTAGATAGCTATGTTAAGGTAATATATTTGTAAATGTCTTAAATCAAAATTAGTTGACTCATTGTCACGGTTCACTAAAGAGAATATTTAAAAAAAAGCATGTAATTGTTTGGTCTAGTATTTGTCACCAATACATCAGAAATTTTTCTTTGAATTTTCATAAAACCCTACAAATCTCAAAGATAGTGACTTAAGTTTTCATGTATAATATAAAAAGCTAAAACATCAAAAGTTAAAATGTGTGTTATATTTTGCAGTATGTATTTAACTGTGTGGAATTTAAACTCCATACAGTACTGACCGCGCCACTTTACATGTTCGTGGATCCAAATCAGCAAGACTTTCTACTAAGCCACAAGTTCATGCAATATTCAAGTTTCTTTTTCGATATTATTAATAAAAGTATGGCGCAGTATTTAATTAACACTGGTCGAATTAAGGTAAAATACAATAAATTTTATGAATATACATATATATTTATTTTTGTATTTTATATTTTATGTTTTGTATATTATATAAACTTTATTTTAGATGTCTCGAAATGAGAGATTTCACAGTGATCTATTAGAAAACATCGACAAATTAGTATCTACAGTGGAGCCAGCTTATATTCTACAGCAGCCAGTTCACACACATATCTTCAATAAAAATTTAGCGGTTTTTCTAAAAGTAAGAAATATGTTATATTATTATAATGTATTGTGCTTTTCACTTTGGATAATGAGAAATGGAAAGTAATAAATGTATTTCTTTTGCAGTCGTGCTTGTCTTTTATGGATCGCGGTTTCATTTTCCGTCAAATTAAAAAATATTTGGAAAAATTTAAAGCATGTGACCCTAAAGCTTTATTTGATTTTAAATTCACGTTCTTACAAACAATATGCTCTCACGAACATTATGTTCCTTTTAATTTGCCGTTACAAGCCAATAAACTATCCAAAGATTCCGATGAAGGTAAGATATTCATTTATTTAGTTATAATATATCAAAATAGAATAAATAGTAAAAATATATTTGTTTCTTTTTCAATTAATTTAATTTACGTGTTTCATCTTAATTAGATCCAGTGAAGTTAAAATTGACTGAAGAATTCGTAATGAGACATTTTCTTGCTGGAATTCTTTTGAGACAGGTAAATTGCTTGGTATCTTTTAATACAAAATAGGGTTGTTTTTTTTTATACAAAGACATATGTTTGAGACAGTATATGTCTATAAATAGTAGAATACTGCTTAATTTTCAAATCACAATTAATGCGATGAATGGTAGAGAATTGCCATGACTGTATTAAATTTAAAATATTTAATGCAGTCATGGTTATTTAATTAACATTCATATTGTATACAGTCATATTGTATTAAAATTGTATGTGATGAATGACAGAAAATTGTCATGACTGTAACAAAACAAATATATTTTATTATCTTTGGTAATTGCATATGAGCACAAACTGGGAACCTTTTGTTCTTTAACCGATTAAAAAAAAATAACTCTTTACTGAGTGAACCAATTTTGATTATTTTTTTTTTTCGATTAGTTTCAAATAAGTTAAGACCTCGTAATGATTGTACTTTTTAGTGCATTTCATTTGATGTATGTTTTCTTTTTCGTTGAAATCTCAATAATGACAGGTAGAAGAATCTCTGCGCGAGGCCCCACAGAAGCGTCGCGCGGCGCTGAGCGTGCTGCGCGCGCTGCTCACCAAGCACGAGCACGACGACCGCTACCGCACCAAGCAGAGCCGCGCGCGCCTCGCGCTGCTGTACGCGCCCTGGCTCACTATAGTCTTAGGTAAATTATAATTCGTTTTTCTTGTATTATTGGCGAACTATTGCTTGTTGTAAGTTGCAAGTCTCAATATTATTCTTCAGTACGAATATTTATTTTTTAGTTTCAAGCTGGTGAACAAAGATAACACAATGTCGAGACTCTCTGTTCGTCGCTTTCTGCCCGAATTCGAGATATTACGTGTTGAGTACCGGCACATCGCGTTTAATCTTACGTAAAGTGGTGAAATGAAAATAATATTATTTTGATCAAAACCCCCGAGTAGGAATCTAACCTACACCCACTTGCGTTTACAGTCAGGAGTCTCGCTACGCTACGATCGTCTCAAATAAATATATTGATTTTGCAATATATATAATAATTTGATGTATACGTGTCTACTTAAAAACAACAATTGTAAGCACTCTAAGTTCTATGCAGCAATCCCCTGGTTTCTCGGCATAAAATATGATGACCCTATAGAGGACACTAGGGCCAATAACACACATCACAACACAATCGAAACCGAAACTTTTGCAAAATTTTATTTGTCTACAGATAATGCTCATCGTTTAGTCACTAAAACGCTTGCCAGTCCGGTACTAGAAAACGGTCACGACAGATTAGACGGAGATGGAACAGGAATAATATTAGCAGCTGTTCAGAAAGAAGTGGCATCTGCGAATAGTACTCCTAAAAGGAATAGATTAACGTTACACTTTGATCACACACCTGCTCGAAATTCCGCACATTTTAAGGAACCACCAAATATACCAAATAATATGTATGGAAAAGGTTCGTATCTTATGAAAAAATACTTAAATATTTATTAAATAATTTAAAAGTTTCACTTCTTCATAAATTTAATTTTATAACCTTTTAGAATTCAGATTACTCACAAATTAGCTTTAGAAAATAATTTCTTTCTATTTAATAACATAACATTTGTATTTATAGATAATGCCAATAATATGTCACAAAGTTCCTTAGAATCGGTATCGACGATGTCTGGCGGAGATTCCTTGCCGCGAAATGCACGTTTGGATTTGAGTGAAATTGGAGACCAAGTGAACAGGTAATGCTTCAGTATTTTTGCTTATAGTTGTTCTTCATTATAATATGAAAATAAATTAATGATGTTGATGTGTGTTGGGATTTTATTGGTTAGCAAAATCATGGTCAAGGTGCATGCTCTTGCTCTTGCAACGACAGAAAAGAAAAAATGACGACTTTATCCTATTTTTTTTTAAAATCGAATGAAGTTATGAATGAAGTGTACTTATAACAATAATTTTCATATTATTAGGTTTGTATCGAAAGAACTATATAAAAAAAACCAGCGGGACTGTACACAATGTTATTCTATTTGAATCAAAAAAATTATCATTAGTTAAAAGTTTTTTTTTATTGTTTGTAAGCAATGATGGATCTAAAAGAAGCTTACAGAAATCTTGTAAATATTTATATTTTTTAGATTCGGTGTAATGTCTGCAGAGGAGGTGCGCGATGTTCTTTTGTGTTTTCTCTTTGTACTAAAATACTTAGATGAGGATAGACTAGTTGAGTGGTGGAAAACACACACACCTGCGCAACAACAATCTTTCTTTAATGTTTTGGAGTAAGTATTTTATATACAGATAAAACATTTGCAATATATGTTTTATATTGTATGAAATATTTGAATAGTATATATAAAGTAATTTTTATATAATTATTTTTATTTATATCAACATTTTTAATTATCTAAGAAGTTATATAAATGAAATTTGCCGATAAACTTTATTTATACACACAATGAAACCATAGATAAAATAAAAGTATTATAAATAAAATCATTTTAGAATATGCGCCGAGCAGTTCCAGTATGTTGGAAGAAAAAAGATTCTATCTGAGCTACGAGTGCCATCTCCAGATAATAATGATAAACCTAAGCCGGTTAAAGCGAGAACGTTACCTGCAAGAATGAGTCCCCCTGACTTTTCCAAAGAACCACCAATCATTGTTGAGAAAAACAATACAGTCAATAGGGAAAATCTAGTCAACACTTCTGTTACGAATGGTAAATCATCAAAATTAATTATTTTTAGTACTTGATCCGACTTTTTACATTTTGTTTTCTTTTTTTGTTATATGTGTTAAATATATAATATACCTATTAATCTTATTCTATTAACGTAGTGAACGTATTTCAGAACTTGAAACTATATCAGAGCACGCAGTTTTGTCTGCCGGTTGCCTAGCAACGGAAGTAGGTCTCGCCATTATAGACCGAGCATGTCTATTTATGCGGAGTCTGGGTGTGGCAGATGGAATAGCAGCGAAACCCTACATAAAGCTGTTACAATATCCCCAAAGTGAAACTCTCTATAAACATTTATTTGCGGCACTAAGGGCTTATATTAATCAATATTCAGAAACTCTTTTTGAAGGTATTTTAGACTTAAATATTATTTTTATTCTATTCTTGATTCGCAAGAAGCAAGGGAATTATTAATCTGTCATCGCTTATACGATATCGACACTATACTTTCCGTCAATTTAATTTGCATCGCTAACATTCTACTCATTCTTCATCTGAATAAGTGTTTTTATAAGTGACTATTTTGACAAATTTCACATAATAGAACTTCTTTTTTTGTAATTAAACTTTGAATCGACTATTTTTCAAACGAATAATAAGAATAGCGAACGTGATATACAATGATAAACGTATAATGTGAGGCGGCAGCGGGCTGTGCGCGGGCGTGGTGGGCTGCGTGGTGCGGCAGTGCGCGGCGCGCGCGGCGTGGCTGCGGCGCGAGGCGGCGGCCGCGCTCTACCTGCTCATGCGCGCCAACTTCCAGCACGGCGCCGGCGGCAGCCTCACCAGGGTGCATCTGCAGGTTACGTCACTTTATACTGTTCGTACGCGTATACCTTCCGAACGACTGCACCGAATTGAATAAATCTTTCTTATGTGTTCGATATTATAAGGAGAAATATTTAAAAAACTGTCAAGTCCGCAAGTATTTAAAAACCAAGAAATGTGGCGGTGTGAAGTTCGCCGGCTCGGCGAATATACGATCACCGATAGAGAAGATATACAAAACTATTTATTACGATCAATAAGTGATTAAAGTTATGCAATGTATATAAAAGTTTTTCACAATAGTAAATAAAAGTTTTTCAAACATCAAAACGTCTCGAGTGTTTGAACTTTTCACTCTGACGCTTTAACACTAAAAAGCCAACTTTTTAAAAAAAATCGGTTACTTTTTTATTATAAATGTGCGTTGCCATGCTTTTTGAGTATTTCGTTTTGTACAAAAATAATATAAGAACTATATATTTTCACTTTAATTTGCAAAATAACAAAGATAAAAACGTTTATAACTAATAACTTGTTGACTTGTTAATCGGGAATTAGTACTATAGATATATAATTATCCTAAGAACACAAGATAGAATTGTTACCCTTTTTAAATTGTTATACTAATACTTATGACTTATTTCATTAAATATTTTTGTTTTTTTTATTTAGGTCATCATAACTGTGTCAAAACTCCTAGATAGTTCTACAGCATTAAATTGCAAACGCTTCCAAGAGTCGTTATCCGTCATAAATTGTTTCGCAACAGGCGATAAGGCGATGAAAGGAACTGGTAATGATTTTACTTATACAAATATTTTTATAGTTTAGTTTTATATGTAATTCATAAATTTATTTAATAAACTTAATGGAATTTTAATAAATATTTGTGTAATAACATTTTTTTTATATATAGCGGCTTAACGATTTATAGTAAGAGACCCTAGTGTTAATACACTCCATTTACCGCTGTCCACTTGAATTTGAGACATTGCGTTTTAAATAGCGGAATTCAACGCCGCTCCTTATCCTACCATGATGGAGAAATGAAAATATGTATAATATTCCGTATTTAGTAAAATTAATTTTAATATTAGTTTAAATTGATATAATCTTTGTTATAAAAGTTCGAATAATCTTTACTTAGTTATTTTAATACAAATAGGTACGTTATGAAAATTTCATAAATCAATTTGTAATGGGTGTGCACATATTTATAATTAATAATTGTTATTTTATTTTGTTAGGATTGTCAAGTGAAGTAGCAGAGCTAATGCGGCGCGTGCGCACTGTAGTAGGAGCGAGGGCGCGACTCGCTGGAGTCGGATGTGCTTCTGGAGCTGGTAATTTTTATTATATTAAAATATTGATTAGAACAGTAGCTGCTTGTACTAGAAATTGTACTTTTTAAAGAATAAATAAAATATTTTAACACTTAACGGGTTCCTAATTTGAAAATTTATTATTGTAGGTAAGCTACGACACAATTAAAATTATATTTAATATTTCAGTAAAAGAGTTCGTATTGTTGTGAAATTATAGTGGTGCAGTATGGTTATGCTTAAAAATATTATTTAGTCTAACTGTTTCATAGATAGACCGTAGTTTGCTCCAAATGATTTTGTGATCAAAGCAACTTGATAAGATATCCTGTTACAATTGTGGGAAGGCAATACCCAATAACAGCTAAACACATCTTATTCCTTAATGAATACTTGCACCTTCACTGCACTACATTTGGATTCACACTCGGATTTCAAGTCCCACAAACTGCTCCGAAGTGAATTCATGGAATGTTAAAGACTTTTTACTCTTATAATTTCTTTTAGCACACACTGTATCTCATACATAGGTGATAAGGTGATAAGGTGATAAGGCCGCCTTTGCTTACTTACATGTTTGTCACTTTGCTATATTTTATGTATTATGTGCAATAAAGTGTTTTATTATTATTATTATTATACATAGCAGGATAGGCAAAGGGAATCAGAGAACTTAGTGTAAAGACATTCCGTTCTCTTTTAACAATTTTCGTTATCCATTTTCTGACGAATTGAGGCATCGCGTTGCCGAATGGCGAAACTCAACGCCGCGCTTTGCCTCGTTACCAGAGCGAAGAAATGAACATACTAAATATTATTTATTATTTTCATTTCCCGGCGTGAGAATCGAACCCACGACCTGTAGCATTTACAGTAGCACGCTCGTGCCACAGATGTGACAGGCCACTCTTTATGAATAGTGTTAATATAAGAATATGACTGATACACAAGCGGGAGCGGGCAGCGTGCACCTGGCCGAGCTGCAGCACGCGCTGGCGGCGTCGTGTCGCGCCACGCCGCGCCTGCGCCACGCCTGGCTCGCCACGCTGGCGGACCACCACGCGCGGCACTCCGGCCACGACGAGGTCTCACTACTCACTTACTTACATTATCAAATAATACAGCTCTTTGTTTTATAGATTATCTATTATACGAGAACATGATGTATTTTCATACATATAATTAATTATTATTAATTTCATATTGCATGTATACACTACGGAGCGATGGCGAGGCGTCTATATAGCACGTTTCCCATCGGCTTCCCTTTTCTATTTTTTTTTAATTCTAATTTTATTATCTGAAAAAAATTATGAACGACTTAAGAGGTCGCTAGGAATTTTTTTGGGTATAAAATTGCAAAAAAATAAGCTCTAAAATTACTTAAGTTGTTGGTGACTTCTCTAAATATATACCAGCTTTCCTAAATATATTTACCGGCGTCCCTGAATCTACCGGCTTAGCTTTTTAAAATTTTCACCCTCGCCACATACCGCCTCCGCCGCCTCGCCGTATATACGTGTGTGGAGTATATATGTCTGTACTACTATTTAATAAAGAGAACCTTCTGTTATAGTTATTGTAAATAATTGTTTAAATAAAATTAAGAAACAAGAAAGAGTCGCAATTGATTACTAATTGTATATTATGTTAATGAAAAAAGTATAATTTTAAAAAAATATCCGTTATTTGTAAGATTATGTGATCAATTACAAGGTTATCTCAATCAATGATATTATAGAGATACGGAAGTTAAAATAAATGTACAAATTAATATTTATATAATAATATAATACATTTTCCGAAAGGCAATGTGCTGTCATCTCCACATAGCCGCGCTTATAGCGGAGTACCTCAAATTGCGAGGCACACAAGTGTGGGGAGCTGAAGCCTTTACTGATTTATCTATGAACATTATAAAAGATGAAACTGGCCTCAAAATAGATGAAGGTAAGAAAAACTACCACTTCAATACATTTTTTATTTTCTTATTACATATTGATACTTAAAACATTATCTAATATTAAAGGATAGTCCAAAATGTGCAATTTCTTTGTTTAGACATCGTGTACCTATTATCATAATATAAACTATAACAACTCTTAGTAAAACGAGACCATCTAACTAAAGTTTAATAGTTGCACGTTTCAATATGAAAAATTATACACTATTCTCATTTTTGATAATTATGTCACAGAAACTGGTATACAATCTTTTTTGTAATCGTACGACACTATATATTTCGTAATTTCGGTTAACGTGTCCAATGGACAGAATGCGTTGCATCCAGGAACTTCCATTAAACGAGGTTCCGCTGAATCGTCGTCCCAGTAATATATCTGAAAGTAAATAATTGAAATACGCAATATAAAACATTTATATATTGTTTTTATTAAGGCTGTCATGACACATCTGAACAGTGTCTTTAATTGTGGATTTAATTTGTAAGTTGGTACAATATCAATAATATGGAATTGTTCAGTCTATAAAAAATGGCCACATTAATTTTTCGTCATAATTAAAATAAGTTAGTCTAGCCTTCAGGCTATATAAGGTAGTTCACTACCTTACGGGACTGTGGAAATATCTTCGGTTGTGTAGTTTTAAGTGCCCTATACGTTGTCATACGTTGAGCATATAGAAATACTTAACTTTTAATTAAAACTTATATTACTATGTTCCTATTTTTAGTACATATATCATAGTTTTACCTTAAAACCAAAACGTTGTCCATGAGTTAAAGGGTTCTGATCCTTTTTGGCTTGCGCCGAAGGTTGTTTTTCGTGTAACTCGAATAGTAGTGCGGCTCCTGGGTCTGGTAGACGAGGAGGAGGTGCCACGCACGCTGCCAACAAGGCTGCAACCGACACTGGAGTACCTATCCGCACTATTACTTTGGGGCTTTTAGGATCTTTTGTATTAAGGACAGCTTCTTTTATTATTTGTTGTAACAGAGCTCCTGAAAATTTTACGTTTAACATTAGCATTTTCATAATGAGCATACTTTAAAGAAAATCTAATAATGTCATTATTTAGAAAATTATAATGCAATAAACATAGTTTATATATCATAATTGTCATCAACTAAAAGGCTGATTAATCCCAATAGAAGTTAAATTCGGTACAAAACAGCAAAATACCAATAAATTGTAATCCATTGTATTACCTCCGCTAAGTTTCTTCAAAAGGTTGTTATGAAACATCATAGTGTACTCCAGCCTAGCGACATCCATAAGCTTTCTTTTCACATGTTTTGCCCATTTTGGATTCGCTACCTTAATATCGTCCTAAAATATATTTTATTGTAATAATTATTGCATCATATTACATGCATCGCTTTTTACGAAAATGTAGAGAAGGAATGTGAAATTTTGCACAGTTAAAGTTTATACGGTATAAGAGTACAAAATATCTCATAAAAATGTATCAGAAATATCAATATGAAAATAATGACATTACCATGTATCTATATTTTGTATAAATCGACATACACCCCCGCTCATAAGTATGGGTTCACTCATCTCAATTTTCCGCTTCGATATAAGTTCTATATCTCAGCGAAAAATAGTCGTAACGGAATTTCAAAGGCACCATTTTGAAGGGGATAGATTCTACTCCACTTTCCTTTTTTTTGAAAATTTTACATTTTTTGTAGTCCCCACGTGATTTTGAAAAGGGCAATTTTTTTACGATTTTTTAAGGTTAGCAGATGCGTTGCCCGTCGATTAAAAAAGTTCTTGGAAATTTTATTCATCACAGCTTTAAAGAGGACAACAAACGCTGCATTTTCATTTTTTTAAAAGTATCGTCCGATTTTTTTTCGTAAAAATATTCAAATTTTGGACGAAAATTGAACATTTTACTAAATTTGGCGTATCTTGAAAACGGCGGGAAATTCGAAAAAATATCAAGGGGGTCAAAAGTTGCATGAGAATAGCATTCACCTGTGGGAATTATTTCAGAATTTTCTGATGACATTTTTTTTTCTCCCACTTTTGGTCATATATCAAATATAGCGCGAAGATGCCGATGACATGAATAAAAAATGTCACGCTCCTCTAAAAGAAAATCGTCATAAGAAAATCAGAATTATTTTTACTCCAAAAGTAGTTCGAAAAAAAATCGGACGATACTTTTTAAAAAATGAAAATGTAGCCTTTGATGTCCTCTTTAAAGCTGTAATGAATAAAATTTCCAAGAATTTTTTTAAACGACGGGCAACGCATCTGTTAACCTTAAAAAATCGTAAAAAAATTGCCCTTTTCAAAATCACGTGGGGACTACAAAAAAAATGTAAAATTTTCAAAAAAAGGAAAGTGGAGCAGAATCTATCCCCTTCAAAATGGTGCCTTTGAAATTCCGTTACGACTATTTTTCGCTGAGATATAGAACTTATATCGAAGCGGAATATTGAGATGAGTGAACCCATACTTTGGAGCGGGGGTGTACGTGTTGATAAGGTAACGCGTATATTACGCATCAACAGGGCAAATGATATAAATGTCCATTATATATCGCGTCTTCATTAATTTTTATTTTTTTCATAAAATTAGTACCAATAAATTTGATATCTAAATGAACATAAGTAAAGAAGTAGCTACATAGTAACGGATACTTTCGTTTTGATCATAAGTCTTCAAAATTATAATCACCTGTATTACAAATAAGTTATTTAAATTGTACGCATCTTGCGGAGTACTAAAATTAGTGCCAGTCATGTGTGCTATCTTGTGAAACAAGTCCCTGTAAGGCACAAGTAAGCCTTCTTCAGTAAACGCTTTGAGTATCCTTTGTTTTTCTTGCTTGTACCGAGGACAGTTTTCTTCATAAAGAAGCTAAAAACCATTAAAATAGTAGATATCTGTTTCACATTTCACTTTGCAATTAATTTAATTATAAACTGAAACGCCCCACAAGGATTATTAACTCACATAATCTTCGTTTCGGGGTGGATAAGTGTATGGCACAGGCTGCCAATTCATTGTGTCGTTCCAGATTTGTTCAATCGGAGGGGGCCACAACCCTGCGGCTATTAAAAGAGCGGTCATCTTGCTGAGATTAGTATCAGATGCTATAACGATGCTTTTTTCTGTAAATAATAAAGTATGAATAAATTAGACGGATCAATGAATAACAATTTTCAAATTAAATTATTATTTATACATTATACTCTTCCGGATGTTTGATATTTACATATAATGTACTCTTAGTTAACAATGTTAATAAAAATCACAAACAAAAATAAAAACAAACTTTGATAACTTTACATACCTGCTTCATAAAAAGGTCCTAAAAAATCATTATATCTTTTTCTAAGTAATGCGCCCATTTCAAATGTTAACAATTTTCCCTCCTGAAAAGCAAAATAAACGTTATGGTTTTTCTTTCACTGATGTATGTGATAAATCGAAATGCTTTTCTGTCATTTGAATCACGTACGTTGCAAACGATATATCATCATTAGAGACTGACACTAATATACGTCTCTCGACACCTCGTTCCTGTTTAGAACACGCGACCTTCGGGATTGAAGTTCCCTCCCGTCGTACCGGGAAGTAGACGCTTCGTTGCGAACTATCTTCAGTTGACCCTCGAATATTATACAAATGTCTGTCCATCCCGGAACAGTCGTTCTATCTAATATTTTTATTCAAGTTTAGTCATATTTGAAATAAACATAATGTACAATAACAACAGCGGCCATCGTGACGCAGTGGGACAGCTTCTGACTGTGCACGAATAAACGCGAATGGTTGTGGTTTCGATTCCCACTCTGAATAATTTATTTATTGTATTTAAATTGTTTTCAGTTCCCCGCTTTGACAAAACAAAGCTCAGCGTTGAGTTCTACCACTTAACACTCAATATCTCTAGAATTCGGGAAAACGGCAGACGGAGTGTCTTGACACTAGATTTTTTTTGGCTACCCTGCGGAATTACGCGTAAAGCTGTTGTATAACAACATTATAATTTTGCAAATAATTCTACTCTTAATACAATGGCCAAGCGTAACGTTTCAACCATTAGAATAATTCTACGAATAGAGGATATACGCTAAATTGAACAATAATGTTCAGGATCAGATCTAAATCACATCAAATGTCAATAAGTATTAGCTAGTTTTTTTTTACATTTACAGTAATTAAGTTAACAATATTTTTAAAAATGTAATATATTTAAAACCAGTACGACACTTAGTACTTATTGAGCTCATTACTCATAATATAAGTGAGACTGATCATTGTCATTTAAATGTAAGCAATATATTAACAACTTTTATTATACGTACTTCATAGCTTTATTGAATTCTCTTTGCATCGTAGGAATGGACAAATAATTTGCATCATTATCTATCTATAGTACAATAAAACGGTAAAATCAGAATGTTGTACACGCACATTTTCGGAATTACTCCAAGGTTTTAAGTGAAATTTGGTTAATTGCATAACTACTAACTACTAAGCCTATGCGGGACTTTCGGTAAAATTGTAACTTTAAAGATATAGGAAATGCCGTCTCAGCAAAACTTCAGTGTGATGGACATGGGACATTGTACTGGACACGATAATTTAAGGCAATAGTTATGAGTTCAGTCAGCATTCGGAGTAATGATTATACCCAAATTACTTTTATTTCCCCATTCTGTTAAGACAAGACGCGGCATTGAATTTCACTGAACATACAAAATTTCTAATTTTGGGCGGGAAATGGGAAACACAGCTCTCGTTGTCAACTAACTGCGAGGGAACAAGCATGAAACTGAAAAAAATAAAATCAAACATCTCGAACATCTAATGAGGAAGACAAGAAAAAAGCGTCTTAACAATAGTTTTTTTGCGTAACGAAGATTTTTTGTTGACGTACAAAAACTTAACTAAGAGATCAGCTATACTAATACAAATGTGGAAATGGCGTTTTAGCTACTTTATTCAGCGTGAATGTATTAACATAAGCTGGAAGAACCACCATACAATAACAGTAGTATGATTTTGGGCCCAATTTTCGATGAAAACAGGTGATTGATATGATTAATAGAATTAGTTTTGCGAGTACCCTCTCAAATGTGACGTGAACTTGAAAGAAGAGAATAATATTAGAAGCGGTAATAAAATTCACTTAAATTTAGACGTGGGCAGCATCTAGTTAAGAATATATAGAATTGAACTTACGTTAGTCAAGGCTCCTGCTCCATAGGGTACAAAAACGTGGTCAGTTGGTGGTGCACCCAGCATTGCCAACTCACGTTCACTAGGTGTACGCTCACCGTGAGACATGAGCTAAATAAATTTAATTGTTACTACCAAATATTTTCATAGTAGTATATTAATAATACAAAATATAAACATTTAATTGCGGTGGGTTACATATATTCATATCTTATTTAAAATCTGACAGATTTTATAAATTCGACTATTTAATTTTCAATTGCTACATAAAAGAATACGAATATACTATTTATTTATATTTAACGCTTGTCCTGGCGCAGAGGCACAAGCATGCGACTGTAAACACGACAGGTTGTGGGTTCGATTCCCACTCCAGGAAATGTTAGTATTTTCATTTCCTGGGTTTGGTAACAAGGCAAAGCGCGGCGTTGAGTTCCGTCACTCAACACGCAATGCCTCAATTTGGCGGAAAATGGGGAACGGAATTATTGTAAGAGAACGGAGTGTCTTAACACTAGGTTCTCAGGTTCCCTCTGCCTACACTGCTATATGCGGCGTACAGCGTGAAGTTAAGTTATCTTTTGCATTATATATTAATTAAGTAATTTACAGTATTAAGTGATAATAAACTTTTATTTACATAATTTTAATAAGATTTATTTGATATTTATTTTATTTTTTATCACTTACCACGTGGACTTGTCGTAATATTGTAATTTCAACCGTAGTATCCTTCATCAAGATCACTGCTACGAGGGCTAGTTTTCAAACAATAAGTTTAGTTAATAGTTTAGATAAGACTAACTTTATCCAGAAATTCTTTTGTCATTTTTAATTATTAAATTAAATAATGACTTTATTCTTAATGAGCTCAGCTCATGCAATTCTTTATGCCTTGCTTGTTTATTTATTCATTTCTTTGTATTTTTAACTGTGCAACCAATATCTTAATTAAACCAGAACAGATATTACGAATATTATTCTCATACGTAATATACGTAAATGTATTCATGTTTAAAAATATATCAATCTACCTTCTAATTAAACGTTACATCAAAAAAAAAACTAAAATGAGAAATACTTTTGATTAATATTAATCATCGTACCAACATATAGTCCGTGTCTCACTTCCCCTTATTTTTTAACCGACTTCAAAAAAGTAGAAATGTATCAGTCCACCTGTTTCTTTGTGTGTTACCGCATAACTTCTTACTGGGTAAACCAATTTTGATAATTCTTTTTATATGATAGTTACTACTTTAGTTGTGGTCCCGTTTAAATTTTGTTAAGATTTGACGAGTACTTTCTGAGTAATTCGTAATTTTTAGTTTTAGTTTTTTTTTGTCAAAAATTTTATTATTTATTTACTTTCCCTTTATTAAATTCTAAGCTAATAAGTCGAAGGTTGCTTATGATAGAAAAGACAACAAAAAACGCACCGGCGATGAGTGAGACGCCCACCAACACGCCGAGGCAACAGCAAGTGTGTTCGGTGCGCATACTTGGCGCATCCGCCGCGTTGGTTGGCTCCTCCTCGCGACCGCCCTCTTTCCTGATTATTAAGAAAGTTTATAAAAGTAAATACAGTTACGAAATCTACATTCAATAAGTAAATAATATTAGTTACGGGTTCTCAACCGTTACGCCATTCTTAATATAATACTGCATATTTGTACGAGTATATTCACAATGCTATTTAATTAACTATTTCACATTTCATCTCAATGTAATATATTCTAGTGAAGTCTCTTATATCAACATTTCTACATCATTTATAAAAATTGAAACGCAACTTAAAACTTTATTTTCAGATCTATCTTCTCCAAAATTTTTCAATGCACATTAATTTTATTTCAATCTTTAAATATATCATCTTGTGTATATAATAAACAAGACTTAAAAACTATACAACTAGGATTATACTAATTTAATTTGAAGTTTTCTATGCGGCATGCGAAACCTAAACATCACTCACATTTTCCTCCGCCTAGTTGGCAGCTCTACATTGTAGTCCTATCTTGACTCGTACCTCTCTCACTTATTATTTAGCATATCAAAAAATAATTATAAACGTTTCATTATAAGCACAATAGACACAAAATATCAGGTTATCTGTCGTATGTTTAAAAGGACGATATCACAGCGGAAGTGCACAACGCGCGAAGTGATGTTCCACTGAGAGCGACACGGGACGCTCGGCAGATTCACGGTCGTTGCGACCTGCCGCTCATATGATTGACTTTGTCCAATCGATTGTACGGTATCTATTTACACATACGCCTGAACAGGCATCGCTATTTATATGAGTATACCTGCGTCCCGGTAACGCCCTTGCCGACGTCACTTATTGGAAACTGATTTTATCTCGTCTTTATCCACATACAAAATGATATTTTATGTGACATGCAAGTTATTCATAATAATACAATATGTACGTCAATGCTGCTTGTTATGAATGTATGGGACAAGAGGACGGTATAAATCCCACGCTCATTTTACTATACCTCTTTGCCATGGTTATTAGAAAATCTATTGAGATACAGTTAAAATGTGTAAATAAAATAGAGTATAAATAAATTGCACGACCCTCGTATATTGAATCGGGCACGGTTGATTTTGTCTGATAGAGTGAATTAAAAGATTGCGATAGCAGTGTGCGAACGAACTGCACCTTCCGTTTATCCTCGTCAACAAACTGCGATGTGTCTAATCCCCCATCGGGGAGACTATACTAATGTATAGTACAGTTATAACTTTTACACTCCATTCCATACGTATTTATAAATATATGTATACTAAATTTATTCAATAAACTTACATAAGATAGCAATAAAAGTATCAATTGATACTCACTTTATGCACACGACACTAGTCAAATGCACCATGACCGTGCTATTGTACAATACACTTGTACTTCACAAATCTCTAGTTAATATCAATTATACTATTTATTTTTATTTCATTTGTAATTGCAGCAACTAACGCGGTGACGATAACACTCTCTATTATTCCCATTGCTATTATTCATATCTTATTTGCCATAAAATCTGATAAACTTTAATTAAATAATCTCGTTTTGTATTATGTAATCAATACGTGAACAGGTAAAGTACTGTATGTTATTATTGTTATGGAATGGGAAAATGATATGAATCTAAACTAGTATAACTTAAATTACTTATCCTTCTATGTATGGGTCGCGAATAAAACAACTAAGGTATACTAATTATCACAGCTGTTTTTATTTGTTCTATCATTTCATGTAATAACTAAATAACATATAATTTACATCGAATACCATATTATGCCATAAATATGCAACTGTAAAACTGTATTGTGGAAATTAACTAGCAGAAATTGAACATTGTTTATTAAATTCATTACGTGATAACATATTTTCTTGTGTTAAAGCCACAAATGTGTCGTAGTCGCAAAATGCTTGTGCTTCACACCCAGCGATAGGTAATATCACTCCTGGTCCTCCCGCGTCTGCAGCGTAAACAGCCTGTATAGGAAAAATTTAATAAGTAGAAAATATTGAGCCGTTAATGTATATTAGAAATAAAAAAAAATAAGAACTTATAGCATTTTCAGTGAAGTTGACTAATAAAACTCACAGATATAATTTTTACAATACTTGTTTAAATTTAATTCTTTAACATCGTAGTATAATAGGTTACACTATAATCCTCTAAGTCGAAAATCTTTTGAAATTTGTGGTTTTTGTTTTGTTTCATATCAATGGATAATAAAATAAATGAAACTTACAGTAAAACCATATTGTCCCGTTGAGATTTTTCTCCTCAGTTCCAAACATATCGCGGACCCATACTTTGGCTGGTGAGCTTTAAAAACATTAATAGCTGCCATAAGAGCAGCTACATTATTCTCATGGGCGGAATACAAATATAATTTTGGTTGTTCTCTATTACCCGCAACTGCTGCACTCGTAATATTCAATATGTCCGCCAGAAGTACTCCTGCCATTAAATTGAGAAAGGTCATTACTCTAGACATTGACAATGAAAATTGATTTTCCGTAGAAAATTTTTATTAAATGGTCGGCTAACATTACATAAAAACTGTCTTACCCGATGCTAATCTGATCAATTCGCTGTTATAGAACTCACAAGCATATTCAATCTTTGTCATTTCGTTTATTTTAGGCATAACTTCGTTTGCCCACTTAGGTGGTATAATACCTACATTTTCCTGCAATAGTAAAAAAAATACTAATAAATTCATATTCATTAATTAATTTTCAAACAAAATTCGATTCTCGTTTCGATTAATTTCACTTACTAAAGTTTGAAATAAATTATCAAGATAGAAAACATCTTCCGGTGTAGTAATATTCGTCCCCGTTTTCGTGCTTAAAAATTTGAAAAGACTCTCGTATGGTTTGATCCATGTTTGTACCTCAGGTAAATTGTATGTGCTATCTCTTAATTGTAAGTACCGTGGACAATTGTAATAATATAATAACTGAAAAATAAAACGTTTTAATAAACTTAAAATTATGTATGTGTAATTCGCAAATACGTTTACTTCAGCAAGTTTGAATAAACAAATGACTAACGTGTAACGCGTGCAGTTTTCAAAAGTACGTCATATATTGCCGTTTATTCAAATTACCTAATTTACAATACAACGATGGATAGTTATGATCTGCTTGAGACTAGTTTCAACGATATTTACCAATTATGAGCATTTACTAACTCTTATTAACCTACATCGTAGTTCAGTATATAATTTTCTTTAAGATTATTCTTTTGCACAAATATAGTGCTCATTAATATATATTAAACATTCGTATGTTTTACAAGGTTTACTTACATCATCTTCATCATAATCCATTGAGTCATATGGCACAGGTTGCCAATTTAAAAACGGATTCCATTTTTGAGCTGGGGGTGGTGGATAAATTGCAGCCAAGGCAGTTAAGACGGTCATTTTTGTTCTTGCAAAATCAGTAGTGCGAATAGATATTTCGTCAGGTAAATATAATTTTGATAGTAGTTGGTTGTAACGATCTCTTAGATATTCGCCTACCAAGAAACCTCGTTGTTTACCTTTCTATTAAAACAATATATATATATATA
>JAKGSA010000704.1:686755-716365 GCA_033558755.1 Philaethria dido
TATATATATATATATATATATATATATATATATATATATATATTAATGCGATTAATATTTACAAAAAAAAAACAGTATCAAGTAAAACTTACATTTGTCAGTGCCTTCTTTCCATAAGGGAAAAATATGTTTTCATTATTATGATCACCAGGAAATTTATCTAATTCTTCTTGATCTGGTGTTCTATCTCCGTGGCGAAATACCTACGATTAAATTAATAATATTTTACAATGTTTATCCGTTATTTTTTTTTTATTTACGTACTTTTTAATTAGTTTTCGTAAATACACATTGAACTTTAATTTTATAATATGTATATCATTTACCATATATAAAAAATATTTTTTAAATAAATATTACTTATTTCCAAAACAAACATTAATTTATATGAACATACCACAAACGAAAGAATTAGCTCCGTATCCAAACCATTGTCAACCAAATCGACCTTGCTTTTGGGCTCTGATGCGAGGCCCACTGCGGGAGGGTCTTCACCGTTGACAATCACTACCAAGAACGCCAGAATGGATACCGGCCTCATACTGTGTCATATATACTCGTATTAGCTAACAAACGTTTCTTATCAGCATTATCTACACGCGCTCGCGACCAGATTTCGACTGCCATACTAAGAGCATCTACTCCATTTATATAGACTTAAGCATTAAAAACGTCTATATAGGGCTGAATCGTACGTTTATATACAGCTAAGTAATCGCGTCGCTCGACCAATTACAGAATTTACACAAATCGAACCACGCATAATTATTTTATAATATGATTTTATAGTTCATTGTCCAATATTCATTCAAATGACCACTTGCGAAACTAGTTTTGTTGAGGTATTTTTTCAAAACAATATTTTTTATTTGGTTTTAATTTTATTATAAGTATGTCGTAATGGTTTATTATTCTGTTTTTTTTATTTATAATTTTTTAACAAATATTATGATCTTTTTTTAATGGTACGTTATAAAAAGTATTTTAAATAAAGACAACTAGTAAAGAATACTATTTAGCGTTCTAATATTTTTACGGAACCATCTTTTAAAAAAGCAACGATTTTTCTAAAAAAATAACAAGAATTAATAAAACAATATTTTTATAAATACACGAGAATACGAACATTACGGTTGCAAAATAAAACAACAATTTAATAAAAATCGATTTATTGCTTAATTTAATTAACTAGTTTAAATTTAGCTAAGACACTGTTCCTTGTATTGATTTCGAGACAAGAGCACGTCTTGAATGGAATTGATAAAAATATCATAATCACATAAGAGTTTTCCATCGCAAACACCTATCGGAATAATTTCGCCAGGCCCACCTGCATCCGCTGCGTACACAGCCTATTAAAAATATACATAAAATTAAATAAATATTACAAATAAACTTTGTGCTGTATCAATTGTTACTCAATTAAAGTGATATTAAATTACCTCTTTGATAAACTAATGCTAATATATTTCATGTGTTTAACCTCAATTAAAATTCAAACACCATATGCCTATATTGTTTTTTAGAAATAAATTTAACTATGTAAAAAATGTTATGTACTTATTATCATTTTATGTTATTTTATTAAGTAAATCGTCAAGTAAAAGATACCGTTATGAGAAAATAAATAAAAAAGGATTACAATTTATAAAGTTTGTACCAATTTGTACCTTGCCTACCGTTATAAAATTATATTATTATCTTATATTTATTAAGAGGTCTCGCAGCTCTTGAATTTATCAGTTATGTGAACCCTAATCAGAACATTGCCCATACTACACGCTTCTTGTATATTCTTTAATTGAAAATCGAGACGTGACTAATTCGCACTTCTTATCTTAAAATGTTTGTTTATCAATATATTTAATTTATTATAGGGAACAATAATCAAATTTAAAAAATATACGCAACAGTAACTAAAAACTAATTACCATTACTCCATATTCTCCGGTTTTTAAATTTCGTCGAAGTTCTAAAACGACACTTGAACAATACTTAGGCTGATGTGGATTAAAACTTTTTAAAGCTGCCAATAAAGCTGCTACATTGACTTCATGCGCTGAATATAAACGTAACTTGGCTTGATTCCTATCCCCAGCAACAATCATTTTCATAATGCTTACTATTTCATCTAGTAGAACACCTGAAAGTAAAAAATAACATATTTAATCAATGATTGTCTTTTAAATTGTTCTTAATATATTTACGCTAATATTAAATTTTCTTTTAATAGACGTTTTTATTGCCATGAATTTTAACAAAATTATCTTATTGATTGCTTCCGAAAATCGGACAGGTTTTACAAGATCATTGATATAGAAATGTTTATGTAACGTATACATTTACCAAGGTCAAGTCAATAAAATATTAACGAAACTGAAAGTAATAACTCGTCGTTACACTTGACTTGACTGACAAAATGTTAGACTTCATTTTTTTTTTTCTCTTAAAATAATGAGTTTCCAATAAAATTAGTTTCGTACACTACAACAAATAAATAAACACAGCCGTTAGCTTACAAACATAAAAAATATATAGAAAAAGATTTTATTTCATAAAATAATTTATAGAAGAGATATACGATGTAAAGATTCTTTATTTGAGTTACCTGTAGATAACCTGACGAGTTCATTGTTATAATATTTACAGTAATATTCAATTTTTGTCATTTCTTTAATTTGAGGCAGGACAGATTCTATCCATTCATCTTTTTTTACACCAACATTTTCCTAAAAATATAGTTGAAATGAATTTATTGATAACATTTAAAATTAACTAAATTAACGTAAAATCTACAATTATATTCAGTAATTAAATGTACCATACCAAAGTCTGGAACAAATTGTCTAAGAAAAATACATTTTCTGGCTTAGTTATATTTGCTGCTGTATTTTCACTTAATGCTTCAAAGAGAGATTTATAAGAATTAGTTAATTCGACTATTTCAGGAAGTTGATATACTTTATATTTTATATTATCATATCTTTTACAGTTAGTGAAATATGTGAGCTGAAAACAAAATTATTACTACTATTAGTTGTTATAATTGATACTTCAATATTTATTACTATTTTCAACGTTTACAAAAATGACTAACAAGCTCCTGTTTTCTATTCTGACATTTTTACTATTATGAAAGCGTTAAGTAGATCTTAGCCAAATAACATAATTTATGTCAAATTATTTGAAATTTTACATACGCCGAGACGTAGACTTTAATACCCATTCTGTATGATTGTAACACTAGAATTGTATGGAAACTGTGAATGTGGTTATATTCCTTAATAGTTCAATAAAATTTTATATTTAATGATTTGAAAGGATAAATATGTGTAGGTAGCTATAAAATGATATAACAAATTACATCGTCATTCATGATGTCTCTTGTGTCATATGGTATTGGTTGCCAATTTAACTCTTCATGCCACTTCTGTTCTATTGATGGTGGATATATTGCAGCTAGAGCCGTTAGTGCTGTCATCTTAGTTCGTGCAAAATCTGTAGTTCGTACGTTAATCTCATTGGGTAGGTATAATAGCGAGATTGAATTATTGTAGCGTTTTCGTAAATATTGACCTAATTTAAAAGCACGTTGCTTTCCTTTCTGAAAATAAAAAAAATTATAAATTTATAGTATTATAAGTATTAGTATCAACCTGACTACTATATCTTAGACAACCAATATCTGTGAGTGTATCAATTAATAGCCTTTTGGTGTGACTTACGAGTGTGAGCGCCTTCTTGCCAAACGGATAAAACATGCTGTCATTATAAGGTGCCGCTGGATATTTTTCCAATTCCTCCGGATCTGGAGTCCTGTCACCATGTCTAAATACCTTCATAATATTTTATATTTTAAATAATTTGTATATAAAATTAATATACATAATATTGACTTTATAAAAAACACTTAAAAGTAATAGAAGTTAATCAGATCCAATTTTAGTATATTAACTTACCACAAAAGAGATTAATAGTTCATTGTCTTCTTGAATATCGTGAATAGACTCTACATCACCTGATCTATCATTATTATAAAGATTTTCTGGCAAAGAATAACCGAGTCCCACCTCGAAAGTGTACACAGAAACCACAATCACAAATATAATGAAAAAAATTGACATTTTGATTTATTAAAATTATAAATAATTGGCACACAGAATATGTTTTGCACTATACGGTCACCATTTAACCAGCTCAGTTGATACTGCGAATAACACATCGATTCTTCGATTTATATACAAATATATTTAAACATGATTTTTGTGTTTTGTATAGTTATACAAGTGGAAGGAATTTTACATTATAGGATTTAAATTAAGCAAAACTTCAAAGTTAATTTAAATTGTTATAGGGCATTGAACTGCTTACCTAATATGCTTTTGAAACACCTTATACCTATTAAAGATTTATTTTATTTTTTACAAAAACATACTGAAACATAAAGAGTTTAGATTAAGATACAAGATATTTAAAGGTTTTTTGATCTTGTGCATATTAATAAGGAACAAGACCTTTTTAATATAGGTATAGAATACAACATTATAATATAATAGATGCATGGAACCTGATAGTTTGGTTGACTCAGTCCGGATTCATTAGTTATGTTTATAATAAAATAAAGATCTCTCAAATAGCAAATAAAATTTAAATATCGGTTTATTTATTTCTTTAATTCCTCTAATTTCGTTTAATGCGTAATTCGGACCGAGACTTTATACATAATATGTTTATAACCATACATACATATAAGTTTATACCTTATTTTATTTTCGATATCTTCGTTTAAGGAATGACCGACATCCACTACAATGAGCAAGCTCTTCTAGAGCAATTGATGCTATGCACAGAATATGTCGATAAGGCAGAACGGTACGAGTTGCTTGGTCCACTATACCGCCTTGTAATTCCTATATACGAGCGAAGAAAAGATTACCAGGCACTCCTTACGTGTTATCAGCACCTCACTAAAGCTTACGCTAAAGTGATCGAAGTTACAAATTCTGGAAAACGACTTCTGGGCAGATTTTATCGTGTAGCCTTCTTTGGAAAAGCCCATTTTGGGGAAGATGAAGAAGGAATTGAATTTATTTACAAAGAGCCGAAATTGACGTCTCTTAGCGAAATCTCGGAAAAACTTCAGAATTTCTATGAGCAAAAATTTGGTGCCGATTGCGTCAAAATGATAATGGATTCAGCTCCGGCAAGTATTTGTTTTATAATTACTTTGAAATAAAACTGGTTGTTGATTCTTTATTTCTACATATTTCGGCCGCACGAGGAATTTGTGCTTACATAGAATTACGTTAAGTAAAATACTTTTAATGAACCTGTTCTACAAATATACACATCAACAAAAATAATTTAATTCAATTCTTAGATTCCATTATGATTTGTATTTTAAACAGACTTGAGTTCTAGTTTTGGTTTTTCCTTCCTTATTGGTAATCACGTTATGTTAATACATTCGCTTTTGTTTGTTTTGTAAATAGGTAAACCGCGACGAGTTGGATAGTAAATTAGCTTATATTCAAGTGACATGGGTACGAGCGTCGCCTGAGGGGATGGCGGCAGCTCATTCTGGAGGCGAGGGTGCCTTCGAAAGAGTCCATAACGTCAGACGTTTCGTGTTCGAAACGCCGTTTACCAGGGATGGTGCAGCTCGCGGCCCCGTGCACCATCAGAGATTGCGTCTTACACACCTCACCGGTAAATATAAGGCTTCCGTATTATTTAGTAGTATGGTATATGATATCCAAAAAAGTATATTTTTATAAGTAAATGTAACTTTAAGTAGATATATTTTGTCTATTGTAAGTGATAATATCTAGCACATTTTGCGAAGGTATTTCCAAATACTGAATTATTTAAAGTGTCACAAACCGGGGTATCTTAAATACTAAGAAGTAGTCTTCGGAATAACGCAACCTCTGAATGGAATAGAGTAAGCTCAAAAGAAATAAGTTATCCAAAATCGACATTCTATAGGCGCGCGTAAATTACATATTGATTGGTGTTGAGGCTTCATAGACTTTATGAAATGTTTTAACAATTTTATCCGAATGTTTATTGCATTAGATATTAGAGTTTATTAAGCATTGATCTATTTAATGATTTTATTAATATTTCAGCCGAAAGCTGGTTCCCATATGTCAAACGTCGAGTGCCAGTCATAGATACCCAAGTGGAAGAGAAGAGTCCTATAGAAGTTGCAGTTTCAGAAATGGAAAGCCAGGTAGCAGAACTGGCAGAAATAGTCAAAGCTAAAGCACCGGATATTAAAAAGTTACAACTCAGGTAATTTATCTATAACACATACTTGTCAGCCGCTTATTAAATATTTATATATGGTATAAAATTGTTTTTAGTCTATATAAATATATCAACAAATTAATAAAATTAAATCGAGCTAGCATGATATGATTTTCTGCTTCGTCTTTTCTTTAATTTTTTTATTTGCTATATATCTTTATTTCCTATAAATTTCAGATTACAAGGAAGCATATGCGTGCAAGTGAACGCTGGTCCGCTGGCTTACGCTAACGCCTTCCTTGATCCTACTCTTGCCCCGATGTATTCAGACGATATGGTCGAAAAACTAAAGGCTATTTTTAAGTATGCTCTTTTAATATCTATTTTTATTTATATTTCCTTTAGAATGAAAATAGAATACCAATGAAAATAGAGCACCTGTCGTGGCGCATAAGCACAAGCATGCCACTGTAAACGCGACAGGTTGTGGGTTCGATTCCCACTCCAGGAAATGAAGTATTTTCATTTCCTGGGTTTGGTAACAAGGCAAAGCGCGGCGTTGAGTTCCGCCACTCAGCTCGCAATGCCTCAATCTGGCGGAAAGTGGGGAACGGAATTGTTGAAAGAGAGCGGAGTGTGACACTAGGTTCTCAGGTTTCTTCTGCCTACCCTGCTATATGCGGGATACAGCGTGAAGTTAAAAAAAAAAGAAATGAATGAAAATATAGAAATATAAAGATTAGAAAGTTGCCACCTCCTGTGTTGTCAGCGTGTATTAGTGACAACAGTGTGTATATAATAACTAAATAACTTTACATTTTGTAAAAAAGTGCTCAATCGTTTCTATGTTTGACTGTAATCATTAAAGGTCGCGTTAGTGGCCGAAATCCATTGTTCATTGCTGTGAATACGCTCATTTCAGATCATCAGTTGGAAGCTCAAAAGTAATTTCCTCTCAAAGCGTTTAACATCTGAAATAGACTCACAAATTCTATAAGATTTATTTATTGCCTTTTATAAAAGGCTTTTATCATCTTTATAAAGATGATAAAAACTTTGAATACTAAATTAAACTTTGTTTTGATATAAACTTGTGTGTTTGTGATAGCTTTTTTAAAAGATGAAAATTGTTGGAGTCACAAGAATTACCAATAATTGCAATGGCATTTTAGACTGTATATTGGATCAAAAAAATCGAACCCGTATCCATCTTTTACGAGGCTTTTTATAATATTTAAATTACTACGCCATAATTTTGCTATACGTTCTAAAAGTGATTATTTCTTTTCGTTATAATGCATGCATAATGATAAAAACATAAATAAATTATACTTTTGAGATGGTAATATTTATGAAGAATGCGTTACAATAAAATTAAAACAATGTCATTTGAAGCCAATCGTGATTCAGCATTAATTTTGCCAATGTCATAAATAATAAACAAAACAAGTTCGTGTTTCTTGTTTTTAAACTAAGTCTGACCTCACAGGATAATTTATAAAAGTCATAATCATATGAATGCGTTGATGTTACAACAAATTAGTGAGTGTTATTTGAAATGTAGATGTGAACATAACTTATTTTGTTTTTCAGAGAGTTTCTGACCATCTGTCACGCAGCTCTTCAGTTAAACGCAAAATTAATTAGCTCGGACCAGATAACGTATCAAGAGGCTTTAGAGGCGAACTACTACAAGTTAAGCGACTCTCTCTCCTCCGTGCTAGGTCAACCTCTACAGGACATACTGGTGAACGGAAACCTCAGTACTACTGTCACTGGCGTCGAATTAGAATCGAGCAATGCTTAAAACATTATTATAATACTTATGTAGTTTTTCCATCACATAAATTAATCAATTTCTATTTATAAAATAAACCATATGGTTACGTAACTTAACGTTTATGGTTGGACAAAAATTAATTGTGTCCACAAAAATATTTCTAGTCTCTTTTCATCAAAATGACAAATTTTATAATAATCTCAATTATTCACCGTAATTTATAATATAATATACATAAGTGATTCTTAGAAAGGGAGTTGTCATTAGTCAAATATATTTGGTCATACAACAAAAGCTATTATTAAATATTTAGTGAATCTTTTCTCTTTGTTATCTATTATCAGTTTTAAACTATATGTTGAAGAGTACATACTCTTTAAAAACAATTTTGTCTCTTTTGGTTTTTTTTTTTTTTAATTTGGTATTTAGCAATATTAAATTGATCAGAACTTTCAATTTCTTTATGAATATACTGTATCTGTCAGTACTGTATCTATATGTATATTCATAAAGAAATTGAAAGTTCTGATCAATTTAATTTGATAATTTAATAATAGTCTTCCTCTATAGGAAGACTATTATTATTTGCTAAATTAATATTATAATGTCACTAAATAATTTTGATGAAATCTCAATATCTATACATGTTTCGCGTGTCACATTGATATAAAAATAATTTTATGTAGTTAGTTTTTTTAAAATATTAGATCTTAACTGCTCGCATATACCTCGAAACAACATTAAGATAAAAACAAATTACGACTTGTAACCAATTTAAAAACTTTATCTTTAGAGAACTACGGTAGTAATATCCTGACCGAGATGTTAACAGTCTATTTTGGCTATCGTGCACTGCTTTTATAAAATTGTGTCAACTACTTTAGTTACCTTGGACTACGTATTATCTCATTAGATATGTAGGCGCAGGCAATTAAGTTTTTTAAATTTTAAGAATCTTCTCATTAATTCTTTGTTCCTAAGCAATGCCAAACATGCATATTAACATTTTCTATGATTTCACCGATTCCTACAAAAAGTTGCTAACTTCATTACAATTTTTTTTATTAATATTTAATAATTGATTTTTTTTTTCATTGATATCTTAAATAATAAAACTATAATACAAATTCCATTTAATATGACAATAAAAAATATATATTTATAGACTGTAATACTGACTGTATAAATTGAAGTTAGCAACTTACTTTAAGCAATTGTAATGTGAATTTTGCGACTAAAATTTTAATTATAAAAGTCAATTACAAGGTCCATCCTTTTTATAGAAATATACTTGTAGTTGAAACACCTAATAATGTCCACGCTCTTACCTACATACGAAACTGCCGTACCGTTTATACGACGTCTAAGACAATCGTTTTCGAACAATATTCCACATGTAAATTTGACAGCAGTACTCAGAGACGACATTATAGCTCTTAACTAACATTAATTATGGTATATTTATACCTATATTTAGTTAGACATCTCTGAGTGCAGCTGCCAGAGATTATACTGAACGTATTTGTATATATATTTGACTACCTTATTACAATGTGCTTATTAAATAATTTATTTAATCATAATTATTTATACAACCACCTATAACTCGAATAGATTCAAGTAATTATAACTATGTGTAGCATTTATTACAATGATAAAATAATGACAATTATACATACATTTTAACGGAACAGTAGAAAAATTATAATAACACATTTTTAATTTATCTTTTAATATTCAACTTTAGTATTACTAAGATATATTAACATTGACTATAAAGATATATGAATTGAGGAAACACTTCATTAGAACTCTTTTAACAATTGAAGACAAATTGAATACAAAAGTAAAATAGAAATTATGCTATTCTTGATTTACTCAAAAATTACAATAAATATGAAATATTAATTGTGTAACACCTAAATAGTTTTTATTTTCTATATAATAAATATTATATAGAAAATAAAAACTTTTTATGATATAAGGTTTATATCCTCATTTTAAAAGTATTATAACTTAAATTACTTTTATTGTTCCTTAGCTTGAAGTTTAAAAAACTTTGTAACGATTTATACAGATTAAACATATGCATATATTTAATTTTCAATATTGTCTGAATTGAAATCATCATGACCCTTTTATTAACTAATAGTAATTATATATATTTTATTATAATACCACATTGCTTGCTTGATGTAAAGCAATTTTAGGTTACTTCTGTTTCTTCTTTTTTAATTAAATATAATTACATTACTGCTTATTATAACATATGAATTACTGATTAGGTGTACACACGGTAGGTACAAGTTAATGTTCAATTTAAATTTTATTTCTAGAGATTTATGTCGATTTATTTATTTTGTTGATATTTTTTTTGTGCCGTAGCATGTATTTTAATGTCAAATTAATATATTTTCATTAAACAATACTCTTCTCATTCCAACATATTGTAATATAATATTTAAAATAACAAGTTATTTTAATCTAATCTTTTGTCTATAAGCATTTTTATCAATTTATTAATAGTTTTTACAATTTAATTTATTGAATAAAAATATAATGAAGGTATCTTACCATATATGGTATACCTAATAAATTAAAGTAATGTTAAATAATTGTTTTGTGTTGCTCTTTCAGCACTTTTATGTGAATATAAACAATTGAGAAGAAAATGCTAATTACATAGAAATAATACCTTTCTTTAAAACATATTACAGATTTTTCACCATTTTATTATATCCTTTAGCAGAGGAACTTCTGCTTTCTTTATAGTCAACATATTATTTGTGAAAATTATCTATTATGTATTAAGTACTTAATATTAATTTGATTATTAAAATTGTTTTGTGTTATATTTTTATTTACGTAACATTGCTACCTAGATAGTATGTAAACATGCCATAAAGATGTACACACATTAAGTAGTGTTTAAAATATACCTATGCACAAATTAATATTACCCAAGTATTTTATATCTTGATCTGATTTGTAATCTGAATTCGCTGTTTTAATACATTTATAAGAATAAATGGTTTTTTATTAACCCACCACCACTCTTGTACCACCTTTGTTACATGATATAAACAAATACATTTTTTTATTACGATTTCATTATAAAGTACATCGTAAAAAAAAATATTAAGATTGATTTTATAAAATTTGTTAAAACAAATCGTTTTAATAAATAGCAATAGTTATTACTTATTATTTATATATTTGCAACTTTGAATGTGCATATAATTTTAATTTTTATATATCGTCCCCACAGAGCCAATAGTCAAGAAGTCGGAAATTGGGTTATCAAAATAAAATCTTATTAGAAGACAGTATATATCATCATTATCATGACTCAATGCAATGGATAGCTATTTAAGTTCTAAGTTCTAACTATACACACATAACACGATGTACACTACTATCCTGTGCTCGTGTACATTGAAATTGGAAATGTTATTTATTCAATTACACCTTAAATGTTATTAAATTTGAATTTACTTGGCATAAAAATATGCAGTGGAAAGTAAATATTTTGAGTACTTGTTTGCTGCATTTTATTAGAGACGATAAATGTATGTAGATGTATCAACTTTTTAGGTCGATAGATTGGGCGACGGGCGATATTTACAGTAGGATACATTTATTTGATCCCGTGATTTAAGAAAATATTTCTTTTTCTTAGTTAAGTTGCGATCATTCCTAAACATAAGGAAATTCGAAGAGAGTTGAGATTATCGGCATTGCGAAAACTAAATTCCTTGGCAGTTTCCCCGGCGAAAAATCTACTTAAGTTGGTGACAGCTTATGGAGCATTGGACAAAGTGCGTAGAATACAATTCTGTCTTTGGATCTTAGATACGTTGGAGACCCGGAAACCTATCATTACATTTAGTATATTTTCATTAAAAAAATAAATTGCTTGTATTACGTTTATATTTTTGTAATTATAATTACTATATAGATACCCTATTGTTAATAACCTTTTATATCTTCAAGTATATAATAAGAAGTGAACTATAGTCCACGCGCGATTTGAACGCAGCTCTGAGGAATATGCTAGTGTTGTGACAGACGGGTTATTGAAAATGTATCGATAATTTACATGTACTAAAGGTTATACTTTTTATAAATTTTCAGTTTCTTTTTTGCATTTACTTGGCTTTTAATTGCCACTTGACACACAGGTCGATAATTTATTTTCTATTCGATACGGGTGTTATTTTATACCTACATTTAAAAAGCAGAATAGTGATCATTATTTAATAATAATAGTATGACGATGAATAAGACGTTTTCTTATATTACTTAAAATACTAGCTTGAGTCATTTTTGAAATAACAGAAAGACAAGATTACGCGGCTTCAATATTTTATCAACTATCGATATACGTAGAAGATTCAGCAATATACTTTGGACGTGCGAAGATGTACGAGAACGGGGAGAGATGCTCCCGCGCTTCACCTCAGGCCCCGACTGCGCTCAATTCGCGAATCTTCTGTGAGAGTGAGAAGTAGCTCAGAATCTAGTAAGGACACGTGTAAAAGAATAATTTTTGTACAGGTTTTTGGTTAAAATATTTTTTTTGTTACTATATAGTACATATTTAGTATTAAAAAAATTTTGGTAGTTTTCCAATTACATTATTAAAGCGCCTATGCGGCATTGTGCTCAACGGTGAATATTTCCAGAGCAACATTTCACATAATCGAGTGCTTTGTATAGTCCTGCTTTCAGATGAACGTTGTGTACATCCCTGTTGTCTTTGAGACTTTTGGCAGGGCATTTTGAGACACTAAGTCGCATTATACGCTTTAATTGGAAGGTCACCATTAATGGTTTGCATTTTGCATGTCACCATTAAAACTTGCTCTAAACATAAGAGATATTTAGATACTTTGTGTTTCAAAGAATATCCAAAAGATTATCACTTATTTACAAGCAGTATTTCTGCTCAGAATAGAAAAACAACCTATTAATATTACATTAAATGGCTTTAGAATTTTGATTGCTCATGATATAGCATAAAAATTGATATAACTTTAAAAATTAAAATAAAGATATGAAATAAATGTCACATCATAGAACTTTTAGTAGTAGTAAAAATATATCTGTAGATTCCTACGTTTAGTATCTATTATTTATATAATCTATATTCATATCTTCATTTATTTATTCCAGTCTGTCAGACTGCAATTTTCTAAAAAGTTTTAATCTTCTAGTTTATTGGAATATTATTTTATTAGTGTCAATTTGTCTAAAAAGGACATGGAAGACGAATTGGAAGACAAAGTTTTACACCAAACTTACGTGTCATTTATGAAAATTTTGTCAAGATTAACTAGCAGTGTTGCGCTTGACACTCCAGTAAGCTATTTATGGAATATGGTGCGATTTTATTTACTGCGATCAGAAGTTTTAGTATTCACCCTGGGCATTGTTATATTCTTTATGTATCTTCAAACTATCGGACTATGGAGTAGAACTTTACTCAGCAGATTATCACAGGCTGTAAGTCCTATTGGAGCTGTTCAACGAATGAAATTGTTGGAAGGTTCTGACGCTGATAAACAAAGCTGGGAATTGAAAGGATCCCTGAGTGCCGCTTACGCAATCAAAGGGAGAAGAATGCATATGGAGGACAAATTTATTATTAACGAAAATATTAACAATACTGGCATATCTTTATTTGCTATATTCGACGGTCACGGCGGAGATTTCGCTGCTAATTATGCCAAGGATCATCTTATACAAAATTTATATAATAAAGTTGTGGAATTAAATGCTTATAAAGAAGGGAAAACAATTGTTACCCCGCAGCAAGACAATCCTTCAATAGAGGAGCTGAAAAAAGATGAACCTAATGTGTCTGTGGAAAAGAAAACTAGCTTTAAGAAATCAGCTAGTACTGCTGATGATACATCTAAGAAAGAAATAACTGATCCAGATTTATTGGCTCAGCTATCTAAGTCAAGGCCAATAATAACAAGAGAAGTGAGACCAGTAAAGCCAGTAAAAACTATTGCTGTCCCTTTATCAAGTTATGTAGATAAGGGAAAAATAAATTTTGGCAAATTATTAACAGATGAAGTACTAGCAGCTGACAGGTTACTTGTTGAAGCTGCAAAACGGTCTATGGATATTGCAGGGACAACTGCCCTAATTGCTGTTTTGGAAGATAATAATTTAATTGTAGCTAATGTAGGTGATTCAAGAGGAGTTATGTGTGACAATCGGGGAAATGCAATTCCATTATCATTTGATCATAAGCCACAGCAGGTATGCTTGAATTTTTTAATTTTTTGAGTTACTGAAATTTTAAAGTTTAAAAATATTTCTAAGAATATTATATAAAACAAAATTTTTGTTTTTTTTTTCATAGGTTCGAGAACAGAAAAGAATAGAAGCAGCTGGTGGATATATTGCATTCAATGGAGTCTGGAGAGTAGCTGGCATATTAGCCACATCTCGAGCCATGGGTGATTATCCACTAAAAGATAAAAAGTTTGTTATTGCTGATCCTGATATTTTAACTTTTAATCTAAATGACCACAAACCTATGTTCCTAGTCTTAGCATCTGATGGTCTGTGGGATACCTTTTCAAATGAAGAAGCTATTAAATTTATAAAGGAAAGATTGGATGAACCTGATTATGGAGCAAAAAGTTTAACTCTTCAGGCATATTATAGAGGGTCAGTAGATAACATAACGGTTCTTGTTATTAACTTTTTAAATAACAGGTATACTATAACAAGGCAATAAAAATAATATCTTTTTATGAGAAATAAAATACCAAAAGAATATACAGTCACTATGACAAAGATATTATAGGAATATAATAGTTTGTATATAGATTTATAATTACAAGTCAGACTTTGACATTGCTGCTAATTAGTGATGAATTCCTAAAAATAAGATTTTTGGACTTGGCAGTATAATTTAAAATAATAATTAGAATAATTTACTGATACTGTCAAAATTTTAATGGCATGTAGGCTTATTGGGTTAAGATATTTATTTAAATATAATTTATACCTTTGCAAAATAAGAAAATTTGCAAAATATGTGCAGCCCTATATTAAATTACAATGTACAAGTCATGTCCAATTTTAAGAGAAATTTTTACTGATTGATATTATAAAACATTTTATATTATATATTTTAAATTGCCTAGACTATGTATGACAATGTCAGAAATATATTTTATTATATAAAATTTGATATGTAGAATGAAATGAGTGGTTGTGAATGTTATTTCAATAGTAGCAATACCTTTTTTTATTACATACCTATTTAGTACAATTATAATTAAAATTTCTATTATTGAGAATATGGAATAACTTTAACTAAAATAAAACATGTATATAAACATATATGCATGGTTAAACATATGCTAATTCATTTATGTGATGAGATAAGCTCTGAATAGTAACACATGCACTTGACATGGAATCTAAAATAAGCCCCACAGCACACAACACAAGCCAAGATGTCTGAATTATTAATAATGTATATATACTGGTTATATTGTAGTTAAAATATTTCATAATGAATTGATATATAAATAGTTTAAAATGCTAATCTTGTGTCTTATATTTATTTTGTTTATTCAATACTTTTGTATTTTAGCAATCAATACCTATTTATACTTGCCTATAAAAACTCATAAAGCAGCATAATAATAATTTAGGAAAAGATGTTATAAGAATGTTGTAACTTGTAGTTGTGGTATATAATATTTATGGTTAGATACAATAACATTGAATATTTGATGATTTTATAAATGTTTTATGTTATTCATAGAGTTAGTGAACCTCGAATGTATTAAATACACTTATTATTTCCAAATTTTATACTAATATTTTGCATTTTTCCCTAAGCTTTACTTAGCCATATTTGGAAAGAAGTTTTACCTTTTGTGCTAGTCATTGATATTTCACTACTACATTATAAACTTATATATTAGTGCAATATCCTTAGTATGACTATTTTTGTTGTGATAGTATTAAGTACCAAACAATATATGATAACAAATATATTTTTGTATACCTAAGTGAAGTTACCTATTTATTGTGAAAATAATGCTTACATACATGTAGTAATATATACATGTAGTTTAATTTTATTAAATCTGAATAACAAGCTTTTATCACGATTACCTAAATAATTTCTAGAATATGTTTTATAATTGAATTTCATTGTTTTAGGCCTTTGATTTCTAAAATTGGGGCCAATTATGTATTGTTTTATACATGTGCAACTCCTCAGTCATTAGATTTTAAAAAATTGGTACTAACATGTTTTATTAAATAACCACATTAGCATAAGCAGGTACAAATTTATTTGTATGCTAATTACTGTTTATTGGAGTATCATCAATCAGCTCATCAGTGCACAAATGGCCTAATATACGTAATTCGAGGCTATTGATTTATAAGTTGGACTATTTTTTATCATAACTTCTTCGATAGTTATGAAAAGCTTTTTATATTTAATATTTATTAATCCATTATTTATGTTGTACCTGTATATGCTGAAATTGTCCTGCATTAATTTCTCTAGGTAACTTTATAAATATGTAAGTTGTGAAGACTCCACTCTGTGTTATTGTAAAAAATACAGGTAAAATTAAATAACTTTGTGTTGTGTTTCTGGACTTTATTTTATTATCATAACAACCTAACCATTCCCAAATATCCAAAAATTTAAGGTGTTTTTTTTAAATTTTTTATTTATAAATGAGAAATTTAAATTTATTCAGTATTAAATATATAAAACAACCCTCATATTATCATCATTGCTGTGATATTAAAGTTCGACATTTATCCATAAATACTGACCGTCTTAATATATTGTGACACAAATTAATTTAAATAACGTTTTTAATTGAGTTAGGAATAAAAAAATTAAGATATATATCAGTTGTATTAAAGAAGTTTTATAGCAAATATTTAATTATAACCTACATATATCTTCCAAACTATGTGTACAAAGACACATTGTTTTTGCTATATTTGTTAGTAAAATATATATGTTCTAAAATATGTTTATATACATGTTAAAATAACTTTTTAAAACTTAGTGGCAAGTAGTGATATAAATTATCTAAATAAAAGTATTAATAGGAACCTTGCATATAACAAGGTGCTTGCTGTTAAAGTAAATAATTATTATTTGAGTAATGATCAAGTGTTGCCTGATTATACAATGACTAGATTTGACAATATGACATGGGAATGCAACAATAATTATTTGGATCAATAAAAATATTTGTTTTTTTCCTTAAATATATACCATTTATAAACTCAGGAGCTTATTCTAGCATTGCACTTTTTATAAAAATTCAAGGCACTGTAAAATATAGCTGCTTATGCATAACTGGAATAACGTAATATCATTATATTTATTATTTTTAGGCACAAGAGTTATTCAACATATTTTTTTTGAGTAACACTGGTTTATTTACGAAAGCTAACTAAAACTAATAAAATCAACTAAATATTCGTATATATCTTAAATATCCCATTTTACTGTATTATTTTGTGGTTACACAAAAAATTTTTCAAGGTCTAAAGATCTTTTTGGATTCACAACTCTTTATAGAATCTCAAATTCATTGTCTGAGTCATCAAATTGTCTGTCAACTTCTTCAAATTCTGAAACAACAATAACCATTTTGTACAGTTGTTTTTAATTACAATTTACAATAATAATTTTTAATTGACAATTTACAATAAAAAAATTTTTACCTGTAAAGAGTGTAGTATTTTGAAGATCAATATCATTATTAGATGGTCCCCAGTGTGCTGGACGTTTCTCACAAATTTCAAATAAAGGCTGACTTTCTTGCATTAACTTATTCTCTATGGTCTCACACAATTCATTAAAGTCATTTCTCGTTCTACATAAGAAACACTAAAAAGTCACAATTTGTTTACAAAATAAGATATTAAAATACAGTGAAATGATATAGTAGTAAATATATATGAATTTACCACTGCTACAGAGGGATCCATAGCCAACATTGCTATTCTAGATGCAAATTTACAATGATAAGTACAGTCCATTTCTTTCTGTTCATCAGTTAGTTTATTCTGAAATTAAAGATTCATATTTTTCATATATATTAATGTTGAATTGAGCACACTACAAACACATATTATGTTCAATTTAATTTGTTACCTGATATTATAATATGTTTGCTACATATTATTATGTTTCACTTTGATGGAAAATAAAACATATTAACATGCAAAATATTAGTCGTAATTAAAAAAAAAATAGTACAGTGTATAACAAATATAAATGATTATTTCTAATATATCACATAAATATTAAATTTGATCAAAATGTAACTTATATTACATACATGCACATACTTAAATTATGCTAAATACACAATCACTTCTAAATATAAGCAACATTTTAAAAGATACTACTGAATTTATTTTTATTTTTTAAGTTCTTGCTACTTTAGCATATAGCAGGTCAAGCAGAGAAAACTTGAGTGTTAAGACACTTTTTCTTCCCCTTCCCATTAATTTTTCTCAGAAAGTGTATTAATATGTTCAATGAAGGAAACTTACTTCAACTAAACCTGACCGTTGTGTTGTATGTGGATCTAAATAGATAACTTCATCCTCTACGCAGCCAATTAGGTATAGTGCTTGGTTTGGTTTGCCTCCTATTACGCCAATTGATTGGGATGATTGAAAACATATCTGGAAAATGTATTTAATATGCAAATCAATATATACTTAAAAATATACAAATACTAAGCTTAACTTTAGTTTGTCCATATTGATTTAAAGATATTCCAACATGTATACCTTAAGGCCATCAATATAAATTGGATTTATTTCACTCAGACCAAGTCTAAGAGGTACTATAAGCAGCAAAGGCATCCAATCTGCAACTATAACATTTTCTTGTGTGTGAGATGAATCTCCTCTGTCATTGTTAACAATGCATTGTTGTACTGTAATAAAAACAATGTTTAAAATACACACTGAATAAACCTACACATATAAAAATATATCATTTACCAATTGTAGGGACATAGACGGGTTTTATTATTTACAATGCATGTAAAACCATTATAATTACCATATTTTATTTTAAATAATGCCAAAAATAATTAAAAATTGGGCTTTATTAATAAACAGATTACACTTATACTTACATATATCATCTTTAACAACTGTATTATCTAACGCAACATGAATAAACAGTGAACTCCATTTATCATAGACAACTAATTTCCTGAAAGTTATAAAGCACACAATATTTATTATACTATTGTCTATTAAAAGATACTAAGTATTTTTCCTTAATTTGAATTTTAATTATATTTACTATTTTTCTTACTTCAGAACTTGAGCAATAGTATTTGGTCCAAACCATTGACCTACATCTTTTCCTTCACTTGCACCCATAAGCGCTACTTGATGTATTGAATATGGGGCTTGTTTCCTCTCCTCAAATCTTTGAACTATTTTTAAATATGTTGGATCTCTAAAAGGTATAATATTTATAATAATTATTTAAATACAGACAAAATATTTATGTTATATACTTACAAGCAAAAAAATAAAATTATCTGTAATAATTAAAACTTAAAAAATACCTTGTTTCTGGTGTCCAGATCCAGTCAGAAGATAAGTGTATTCTAACTAATGCCACACCTAATACCATTTGGCCACATCGTAACATACAACCCCATCCTTTATCTGAAGTTAACCCTTCATCTCCTATAGGTACAAATCCTTTTCTATATGTACACCAAATAATAGAACTTATATCTCGTCTAATACGATCTAAATCTAAAAATATATATATAGATTATAAACATCATCTATTACTCAATACTTTCAAATTTATCGAAATATTCCTTACCCTGAATTGCACTGTACTTTTTTCCCAATATCCAAACATTTTCTTTTGTTTTTGGAATATCATCGGGCTCCGTGTTATTACCGTCAGGCGTAAGATAACAAATATCAAACATGGCATCCATGTTTGAACATAGTTTTTATTACTTTTTGTATTTTCTTTTAACTTTATTTCTAAAAAAACGATGTATAAAATATGAAACAGCTGACAAAGAAACGATGTCTAGAAACAATTCGAGACGTAGGTACATAGACAGAATACCTTGTTATGTTTTGTAAACATGTCACTTAGTATTAACGTCGTAACGACTTGGACACACAGATAATAAATTAATAATAATCATTCTCATCCTAAATGCATATAGTGGTAGTTTTCCAATTACAACATTATAGCGCATAAAGCTCAACGGCAATGTCAAAGTTTTAACTACAGCAATGCTTCACACAAATTTTAAAAATTGAATACTTTGAAAGTACTGCTTTTTGGTGATTAACATGTTCTCGAAATCCGAAATTACCTTATATAACCTTTTAAAATATTTAACCTGTTGTTAGAATAGCCTGATCAGAACATTATGAATTATCTGAGGAAACCTGCTCTAAAAGCGCAGGTTTCTGCCATATGTACATGTACTATGCGCAATTGCGTAGGAGGCGCTCGATCAGTGTTACCGTCCTATGGTGTTCAATCCCACGATTAGCATATCACATTTATAACGTAACTAAAAATTGGCTGACCATATTTATGTTGTAGTAAATAAAACAAAATAAAATTTGATCAGACCTCAAAAGTCGAAAAACAATCAGTAGTTCCATACAACTTTGTTGAGTAATTATAAATTTCTGTGCAAAGCTGATTTTTAATTAGCAGTTTCGAGGCTGGCTCTAAATCAAAATTTGTTCTTATAATGACAATCAGAATTAAATGCTAAAATTCTACGAATATAATAATGAATCACGAGTATTATACACCTATGTACAACATAAATAATAATATGAGTATCGTAAACCTAATTTTTGTATGCTTAAAAATAAAAAATGTCAGGTAAATTATTTAAATGAAGCCTTTAGTAAAATATTGCATGTGAATCTGTTATTTCTTAGCCATAATGTATTGCTTTATTTCAGTGTTTGTGATCGTGCTCGTGAGGTAGTGATAAATAAAATACGCTTCCTACGCAAATGTACTAGCAAGCCTCTATAATTGATAATTTATGAAGTTGTGTCAATGCCAATTCACTAAAAGCATGTTCCAATTAAATAATATCATACCTCGGCACTGTGCGCCACTGAATCGCATCATAGGCATAATTGGATAACTACCAGTATTTTTCAGGAAAATCTAGTTCTAGGTTACTACCAATATTTTTTAGATGTTTATATTTTGTAATTTTGGTTTCTCTATATTAATACTTTTGTACCTAAAGGCGTTTGATTTGCACAACTTTTTTGATTCAGTCATTTATTCACCTGCTTTAAATATTGAATCCAAATTTTTATTAATATCTAAAAAAATATATATTAACTTGACTGTATTGGCAAATCCAAGGTATCACTTGTAAAAAGATAGTGACAACATGGAATCGAAATGCTTCATTAAATATTATTACATAATCTGTTGAGCTCATCGTTGAACTTGATCCTATTGCCTGTCATATGTCATTTAAGTTTGTATATATTAAATATTGGATTGGATCATTATTATTAAAGCTACTAAATAAAGAACAAAGACAAAATTAAACATTAGAAATAAAAAAATACCTGTGAAATAAGAAAACTTATTGGGAAATATTTTTTATTCAATTTCATTTATATGTGTACATTAAAACCGTAAGATTATATACTAAGCACTTGTTGGCTGCAATTTTAATTTATGATGATGGAGTCTAGTCAACTTGATTATGTGGCACAAGCGTGTATGGATTTAACTGAGGCATTGACATCAGCAAGCAGTGAAGCTGAACGGGATACTCTTATAATAAATCATATTAAAAAAGTGTGGTCATTAGTACCACCTATTGAAGATTTTAAAAAAAGTATAGTTCATTACATTATAAGTATTCACACTATTATAGAATTTTTATAAATAGGATAAAAAATAATATTTACTTCTTCTACATTTTAGATTTAGATTGGGTCAATGTGAGTGAGCCTATTTACTTAAGTCAGCATTGTATGGAGAAAGTGGTTGTTTTAGACTTTTGGACATATTGCTGTATAAATTGCTATCATATTTTACCTGATTTAGCCCATGTTGAAAATTTACATAAATCTGATAATGGACTTGTTGTGGTTTGTATTTCTATAAATATTAATAATATTTCAATATATGTAATACTATTAGAAGACCAGTTAATATTATTTTTTAGATAAAATTAATTGATAACTTGAGTACAATGAATACTTATTGTATAATGGAAACATTTAGTTTAATTCTGATTGAATGTCTAACATATCTCATTAAAGATTTTTTTTTTAGATTGGAGTGCATTGCGCTAAATTTAGTAATGAAAAGGTATCTAGTAATGTATTGGCAGCAGTTCAAAGGTATGATATACACCACCCTGTTGTTAATGATTTGGATAGTTGTATGTGGGAAGCACTAGGTATAAGATGTTGGCCCACTCTACTTATTTTAGGTGAGTAATTGACAGCACTAAACCATTGTTTTCCTGTCTTTAATATGAGATATGCATATATTATATTAACTATTTTGCAATTTATATTTATTTCTTATATAATTTATATTATATTTTATGAGCAAAATGACATGACATTTAAAATGTCAAATTTTTACCTAAATACCATTATGACACCAGTAAATAATATAAATCTTATTAATTTCTAGGTCCAGGTAATAAACCTTTATTTGTTATAACTGGAGAAGGTCACAGAGATGAACTAGTATCATATATTGGAAACACATTACGACATTTTGCATCTCGTATCTCAAACACTGCTATACCTATATCGCTTAACACACATGTGAAGGCTAAGGATATAAACACACTTTATTTTCCTAGTAAGGTTTGTGATTAATTAATCCTCCTATAAAATGAATAAGTGATACTAATTAAAAATGTATTATTTCTAAGAGGCTTTAAAGGACATTATACCATGATAAGACAGTGGTTGACTTTTACATGATGGATGTGAGATCAACAATCTTTGCTCTCAGAATGTCTCGATTTAAGTTGAAAATCGGAGAATGGGGTGTCTTGAGGCTAGACCCTGCCAGAATATGCCTTTATGCATAATTTTTGACATGGTAACAAGTTAGAGTCTATCTGATAATCTTTATCCCGGTATTCAATGTAGTTCTCATATAAAAAATAATAAAGTAACACAGTCAAATTACCTTAAGGAATGATAACTTCTAGATAGAAATAAATAAATTTTAGCATAATTATCGTTTTCTTCTAGTTAGCACTGAACCCATTTTATCGTGGACGAGGTGAGGAGCCATTTTTAGCTATATCAGACACAGGACATCATCGCATCTTGTTGACAGACTGTGCAGGAATTATATTACGAATTATTGGCGGACCGGAACCAGGATTTAAAGATGGCAGTATGTTTTATTTTTAACAAACTATATTTTAGTCTAGATCTGATAAAATAGTTATCAAAATTTGGAATTTAAATATAATCCATATTAATATTATTAATAGTAGTCATCATATTGTAGTTTAATAAATAACTTAAGAATTATAATGAAATAAATTATGTAAGTGTAAATAAATCCTTTATCAATTACATCAGTAGTCATCATATGGTATTAGTTCTGGCCTCCTTGAGTGCACAAATCTTCAAAAACTGGTAAAATGCGGGAATTAATTAAATAAATTGAATGTTTTATCATTGGTTGACTAACAATGGCATAACATTTATCAAAAAAACTTTAAAAAATTCCATACATTTCAGAACTAATAGAAGCACGCTTCAATTCGCCACAAGGATTATGCTGGCTATCAAGTACAGTGTTAGTAGTGTGTGATACAAACAACCACTCATTGCGCGCCGTACATTTGGATGAAGGCAGTGTTGAGATACTGGCGGGAACCGGCACACAAGCTGCGTTAGGCGATCAGGGTATATATTTTTATATATTGTATTTTCTTTGTGTAAACTTATTCCCCAGATGACGGTTAACACCTGCTAGTGGTGAACTACGTTTCATATAAATGTCCAGATTCTAAATAAATTTTAGAATAGAATAGAATAGAAAAAACTTTATTGCACACTTGAAATGATACATAAAGAAAATTTAAAATAATATAACAAATGCACAAAGGCGGCCTTATCATTAAAAGTGATCTCTTCCAGGCAACCTAACTGAAGGGATCTACAGATAAAAGCGGGCACAATGTGGTGCAAAAACTATAGCAGAAAACAGAAATAACTAAATAAATAATTCGATCTAAAATACTGTTAAACCTACACACATACATATGTACCAATATAATATAAATTTTACATATAAAAGTTAAATTATTCCATATTTTCACTATTTTTAGCCACTGTTTTAAAGTAACGATTGTGTATTTTATAATAGGAAGTTAAAAATTCTAAAATACATGTTTTCACAATCTTGTTAGTCTGTTGGTTATACGAGTATATGTGATAACTACTAGTTAATATCATAAATCAATAATTGCCTTTTATTAATTTAACCAATTTTCTGTTTTTTGAACGCACCGTTAAGTGCCAAACTGATTATCATCAAACTGTTTATTCCTACACTTTTACCGCCGATTCTATTATTGCACACTTTGAATGATTTTCGAACTGGTTGCAATAATTCCTTAAAATATTGACAAGGAGTTCTTACAAAAAAATGATTGAGGGGTTCGATTCCCACTCGAGGGAATGATTATATGTTATTATTTTAAAAAAATGATTCAGGTGGCAAGTGCCTCGCGCTGCAAGCGTTGTCATCTCCATGGGACATCCTGTTGTATACGACGCCGGACATGGACATGTCGGTGCGCGCGCCGCCGCCGCCGCCGCCGCCGCCGCCGCCGCCGCCGCCTCCCGGGCGCCAGCCCGACGTCCACAAGGAAGATAAGGAGAACAAAGGTACTATAAAAAATCGTGTATTATATTTAAGTAAACGGGTAACTTATTGATATTTGATTGTACACATTTTAATGGGATTAATCACGTATATTCTATTGCAAAGTGTTCGAAACGTCGGACACGGGCAGGTATACGCAAATGTTGAATACATACGAATAGAAATACATTTATGAAAACCTGACGTTTCGAACATAGATCGGCATTGGGTTCTTTTTGATTCAAATTAATACGCAATGCCTTCAATTCGTCAAACGGAGTATTTTCACATTAGGTTCTCTCTTACTTTCATTTAATAAATTCAATATAGCTAATTTCGAACCTGCGCCTCTTGGAAATTCTTCAAGCCTATTCTATGTGTGTTGTATTTCGAGCATTATAAAAATGTTTTTTTTTGGAAGTTTTAAAGAGTAATTAAATAATTTTATAGCGTATAAAATTAAATATTTTTATACGTTTTGTAAATATGTTTTTCGTTTCCTAAGTGTGTGATTAACACTTTAACACTTCAAAAAATAAATAAATAATAAATAGCATTCTTTCTCCCTTGCCAAATGAATGTTCTTTAAAAATGATCGTTGGTTAGCAGAAGTTTGTAAAAATCTCTTTACAGAGATGCTCATAAATAAATAAGAACATAAATAAGTTGTAACAAACGTATAAGAATTTCGACGCAGCCGGATCAGAGCGCTTGGACGGGTTCCAAGAGGCGCGGGTTCGAGTCCCGCTGCGTTCAAATTTTTATACGAAACGGAATACGAAATATATTTTAAAAATACTTAAAAAAAGCATTAAATTATTTAATAAATAGTATTCCTTTACATAAGTTTTGTAAACTATTTCCTGGGCTTCTTTTAAGGTTTTTGAGATTCACTGTACATATATAGAAAATATTATGCATTATTTTTGTTTTATATTTAGTACACGTTGTATTATTTGGACTAGAGAAAAATATATTTTGATATTTTTTTTTAGAAAAAGAAAAGAACGATGATAAGCGTCGTGTCCTGTTGATCGCTTGTGCCGGCTCTCATCAGATTTGGGCGCTTTTTCTCGATAACACAATTTGGTGGAAATATAAATCTTTTTCTGAGGGTAAAGTATCATCACTGTCTATTAATATATAAAGAAAAATATAAGGATATATTAGTGGCGAGGCGTGCGTACAACTCGATTTCCACCGGCTAAGTTTAAGTACAAATATGAGACCTAAAAAAAAGCTCGCCTGTAAAATGTTGAGCTCCAAAAAATAAAGTCAAACAATGTGTGAAAGCTAAAAAAAAAGGTTGCCAGGAAAATATTGGACATAAAGGTACAAAAAAAAAACAAGCTGTCAGAGCTTGTCTTTTAGACCTAAAAAACTTTCCCTTCCTATATCACTTTCTCTAAATATATCGGCTTCCCTAAAAATTACCGGCTTCCCTAAATATATATACCGGCTTCCCCAATATACATCAGCACCTTAATTTTCCAGCTTGCTAACTAAATTTTCATCCCTCGCCACTGGAATATATAATATAGTAAAAAAGAATACATCTTTTTTTGTGAATATTATGCAGACGTTAAGTGAAGTTTTAGCTTTCATATGCATGTGGATATGAATACGGGGGAAGCCATTATTCTTTATAATTATAAGTAAAAAAAAAAAAAAAAATTATATACACCAATATTTTTACTTACAATTCCTGAAAAAGTCTTTAGTAAACATTCGTTAATTATGGAATATTGTGAGATACCATTCATAGGAATTGATTAATAATCCTCTGCCTACCCTGCTATAAACGGGAGACAGCGTGAAGCTTTGTATGTATGTATGTATGTATGTATGTATAAACTTTCGAGTTTAATAAATATTACGCCTTATGTAATATTCTTTATGAAATATTTTATTTTTATTAAAACTTTATTACTGTTATTTAAAATAACATTAAATATGAAATATTGATTATAAAATATTAATATAATGCTATTAAATATGATTCTTTAATATTAATAGAACCATAAGATAACTTATGGTAGGTAATTATGGTACACGATTTTCCTGTTACATTGCTTCTCAGAAGTTTAATATGAATTTAATAAGAAGCATTTAAGTACTGAGATTATTTGCAAATCTAATAATAATTTATATTTATTTTTATAAGCTTTTGTTCATATCGCTGTGTTAGTTTTTGTGAGGCAAACCTCACAAGCTTAATTTGACTGTTTCCAGTTTCCGATTGAGTTTTAATGTGGAATAAAACTTTGGTTCTTATAACGATGCAATTATATATTAGTAGTTGCTACCCGTACCCGTGTATTATAGTCAGGAGGTGAATTATAGTCGAAGATGTATCGCAATTACTTATAGTATTGCAGAAATTTATGTTTTGTAAGGATAATTTAAAATGCCTGTCGTCGCGCAGAGGCACAAGCGTGCGACTGTAAACGCGACAGGTTGTGGGTTTGATCCCACTCCAGGAAATGTAAAATATAGCCTTTTCATTTCTTGGGTTTGGGAACAAGGCAAAGCGCGGCGTTGAGTTCCGCCACTCAATACGCAATGTCTTAATTCGGCGGAAAGTGGGGAACGGAATTGTTGAAAGAGAATGGAGTGCCTTAGCACTGGATTCTCTGGTTTCCTCTGCCTACCCTGCTATATGCGGGATACAGCGTGAAGTTAAAAAAAAAAAATTTAAAATCTCTTTAAAGGTATTTCATATAATTATTAATACTACAATTTTTATATATAACTACATTACTATTCTACGATTATGAATATTGCGATAACTTGAATTTATTATATATATTATTTTATTTTGTTTGTTTCAGTTTTTTAGCAACCTTACGATTTTTTGTTTGTATTAAAATATAGATTGATGTGATGATATTATTAAACATAAGTCTATCAAATGTTCCGTAGGTACGTGTGCGTGCGTGGCGGGGTCGGGCGCGGAGGCGGCGCGCAACAGCGCGTACCCCAACACCGCCGCCTTCGCGCAGCCCTCCGGACTCGCCCTACGAAACGGTCAGTCATATTACTATGTAAAGGTAGCGGCATTCGAATCCTTTTTATGGAAATTGTGCAATTGAGTTTCTTTTAAAGTAATGGCTTAGAAACGTATATAATTTAGATATATGAAAAAAAATCACCTTAAAATAAAATGCATTAAGAAGTAATATTATTATGAATAACTTAAAATCTATTCTATCTATCTAGTAGAAAATATATAAAAATCTTCAAAATTGGTTCACCTAGTAAAATGTTATATCACACATAAAAAATATAAGCCAATTTAGAACCTCCTTTGTTGAAGTCGGTTAAAAATTAATAAATTATACATACGACCATAAATTTGACATAAGTACACTTGTGTCAATCAAGTCAAAGTCAAAGTCAAAGTCAAATAATTTTATTCAAAATAAGAAGTTACAAGCTTCATTTTTTGAACGTCAAATAATTTACCACCGGTTCACTAAATTTAATGCCTCAGACCTGAGAAGAACCGGCGCAAGAAACTCAGCGGGATTTTTTTTTTATTCGACAACGGTTTACAATTCTTTATTATTGGCAATGATACCTTTGAAACAGACTGGAGCGAGCATTTCATTCCCAAGGTGTGTTATCATTTATAAAATCACTAATTAGGTAATAACCTTTAACACACAAACGTCTTTTTACAATTTTTTTAAATTGTAAAATGGAAAGTTCTCGGACGTTTTCTGGGATCCTATTGTAAAAGTATACACATTGTCCCATAAAAGAATTGCGGACTCGATGCAATCGAGTTACAGGCGCTGCAAGTTTAAGCCTATTTCTTGTATTTATATTATGTGCATCGCCAACTTTGTTAAAATTACTAATATTTTTCTTGACATACAGTACATTTTCAAAGATGTACTGAGAGGCAACTGTTAAAATATTAATTTAATTAATTTTTTGTCTTAAGGAATCTTTAGGGCCTAAGTTATAGATTGCACGAATAGCTCGCTTCTGCAGGACAAAGATCGAATTAATAGCGGCTGCATTACCCCATAGCATAATGCCATAGGACATAATACTATGAAAGTAGCTAAAATAAACAAGACGTGCCGTTTCCACGTCAGTCAATAATCTAATTTTTTTAACCGCGAAAGCTGCTGAGCTAAGTCTATTCGCCAATCCGTCAATATGAGGTCCCCACTGTAACTTGGAGTCTATGGTGATACCGAGAAATACCGTAGAATCAACAGGATCCACGGTTTCACTATTCAACAGTACATTGGCTTTAACAATTTTTGTATTAGGCGTTCTGAAAATGACGCATTTAGTTTTTTTACTATTCAATAGTAAGTTATTAGCACTAAACCAATGTACTATTTTAGTAAGAGCATTGTTTACATCGTCATAAACATTTAGACGCCTTTTCATTTTGAATATTAAGGAGGTATCATCAGCAAACAATACTATATCATGGCTCTTTCCGACAAGATATGGTAAATCATTAATGTATATTAAAAAGAGGAAAGGACCAAGAATAGACCCCTGTGGGACCCCCATATTGATTAGTGATCCAGGAGATTTCTTGCCACTTGCATCAACCCTCTGAATCCTGTTACTTAAATAAGAGGCCAGAAGATTGAGTGCACGTCCTCTT